>MU107535.1:35842-49023 GCA_012274485.2 Sinapis alba
AAAAAAAAAAAAAAAAAAAAATAAGAGACCCAAAATGGGTCTCTAGGTTAATGATGCTCTAAGAGAGGTTGATTTTTCAACATAAATTTTTTGAAAACATTTCCCTAGTTTTGATTGTGATTTTGCTTGCTATTTGAGAAGATTTAGTCTATATGACCTCGTGGTTGTGGGATCTATATAATCAAAAGAATTAGGTTATATTCAAATTTGATCACACCTTTTGTATAAATGTTTTTTTTTTTGTAAAGTTAATTTAATGTGTGGGATGAGCTGGTGTTTCATATTGGGAAGAGGATCGGACAAATCACATTAAAAAGGCTAAATAATTGTGGAATAAAACAAGATCAAGACAAAAGGACGAATTACATTATATGTTTATAAGTTTTTTACAAAATATATTTTTAGACAATCCAATTAATAAGTTGATGAAACATGCTCTTTTCCTGTTAAGTCTATGATTTACCTATGGTTTAGGAAAATCAATTAGGTAAATTGTTTTGATATTATAATAATTTTATTTATCTTAAATATTATTGATTAAATATATGTAATTAATATGAATATAATATGTATGAAAATGTTAAAATGTCATTCTTGTGTGAATCGGATGAGTATTATATTGCATGACTTTTATTGGCTAGACGGCCTTTCAATTAGAATGTTGGAAATTTCCCACTACTCTATAATTCGTTTTCGATTTGATTTTCTTTTCAACTTTTGCATAACACAACGTATGAATATCCATATACACTATCCCATATATGTGTATAATTTCCAGTAATTGTATTTTGGATCATAAAGTAAGTTAGGGCATGCGGCACTGACAATGATTAATCCATTTAAATTCTTTTCATCAATCCATTTAATCAATGTAAACGATCTCATTACTTTTTTATTTTTTTATGAAAAGTATCAAATCCAAAAAAAATGAAAAGAAGATGGAATAGAAAAGTAACCTTTTTATTCCAAAACCTCAAATATTAATCAATGACTCAATCATAGCTTAGTTCTTTTAATGACAGTGTAAAGCTGTAAAAGCAATCAAACTCAACACAAAATCAATCACGTTTAAATAAAGAGTTAAGAAATTGAGAAAATACTCATATCACTCATTCACTAATTTTTGTCACAAACATTTCCTGTGTATAAACTAGTAATTCTGATCCATGAGGAGTAGAAAAATAGTGAAAATTATTATTTCAACGCAAAAGTAATGAACTAAATGAATTCTAAAAATAAATAAATAAATAAAATAATTTAAAATATGTCTACTGCTACTCCAGAGCTTGTGAGAAAGTTATACAGTATTTATCTTTTTGTCACAGCTTTGCCAAAACTAAAAGAAAAAAATATATTTTTTAATAATTAAATATTCTCGAAAGACAAAATTAAAAAAAAACATGGAAAACATATTTGCAGGTAATGATAAAGAAAGGACAGATTGCTCTTCGCTTGTAAGAAAAAATAAATAAAATAGCAGAAAATGCCATTTTCTTAGCGGTAGGGTTCGTTTTTACTTTTTTCTGTATTTTGTTTTATATTTTGAATTTCAGGGTTTCAAATACACACAGAGAGAGGAAGACAATAGAGTTTCTCTTGTCCACTATCTCTCTCACTCTTCTCTCTCTTCTTTTCTACTTCTAGGTATATTGGATTCTCTTCCTTCTTATGTGTTCTTTCAAAATTGAATTTGTCAAGTTATTGTTAATGTTTTGTGTAGTAATTTGTTGCTACTTCTATTTTGTTTCATTGAGATGAATTCTTGTTGATTTTAAACATGAACCAGAAAAGTGGATAGAGGTTGTCTCTTGGGTTGAAGCCAAAGAAGGAAGTTTTTATATGTGTATATATATTTATACACACACGCAAAATCAAATTAGGAAGTTAGATTTTTTTATATAGAGGCTCATTTCTTGTAATTATATGTATTTTTCTGTGTGCACAAGTTGTATGGATATGTCTAATCTTCTCTTTTGTCTCCGTTTTTATCACTATATCTCTATATAGACATATACTTGTCCATATATATATAGATCTGAAAAAGTTTTTCTATTTCTTATCTTTGTTTTTGCTTCTTATTTTTTCTTCTCTAGGTTTTATTGATGATGAGCAAAGCTATCTTACTTCATCAGCAAGTACAACAGCAACAACAACAAGAGGAGAATATGTCGAATCTAACATCAGCTTCTGGGGATCAAACAAGTGTCTCTTCAGGAAACAGAACTGAAGCAAGTGGTTCTAATAACTTCCCTCATCATCAACAACAACAACAAGAACAACAACAGTTCTTTGTTCCTGAATCTCAGCCTCAGAAGAAGAGGAGGAACCAACCAGGAAATCCAGGTCAGTATGAAAAGAATGGTTATAAAAAAAAAATTATACAAGTTTTTCCTTGGTTCTGGACTGATTCATTGTTCCAATTTTTTTATACACTCTTCTTGGAAAATTATGGGTCTTCTCCCAAAAAGAATATTATTTTTACCCTGTTGTTCTCTTTATCATCTCTACTATAAACAAATAAAAGAAACCAAAAATAACCAAAAGTTTTAACAGTATCTTTCACTAATTTTTTTATATATTTTTAAGACGTGTGTATTCAATTTTTCTTGTGTGCGGTAAATATAGATTTCCTCAATACGATTATACTATATTAAGTTTAAGCACCAATCGCAATTTTATTAGTGTCAGTTTACCAAATATATAAGAAAATATTTATGTGTTTCTCGAGTTTATACTGACAATGGTCTCAACTTTCAATATCTTTTATTTTAGACCCAGAATCAGAAGTGATTGCCTTATCACCAAAAACACTAATGGCAACAAACAGATTCGTGTGTGAGATCTGCAACAAAGGATTCCAAAGAGATCAGAATCTACAGCTTCACAAGAGAGGTCACAATCTGCCATGGAAGCTGAAACAACGATCCCACAATGAAGTGATAAGGAAGAAAGTGTATGTTTGTCCAGAAGCAAGCTGTGTCCACCATGACCCATCTCGAGCTCTAGGTGACTTAACCGGAATCAAGAAGCATTTCTGCAGAAAGCATGGAGAGAAGAAGTGGAGATGTGACAAATGTTCAAAGAAGTATGCTGTTCAGTCAGATTGCAAGGCCCATTCTAAGACTTGTGGCACCAAAGAATACAGATGTGAATGTGGCACTATCTTTTCTAGGTAAATAAACTATTTACATTTTCTTTCTATTTATTAGATGATTTTAGAATATATATATATATAGTAATACAATTAATACTGGTTTTGCATTTGGGATATGTTGTGGTGTTGTAAGAACTAGAGGGACACATGCATGTACAATGTATTCTGTTTTGAAATGAGTAATTTCATTTAATTTGAAATAGGACAAGAATGGTAGCTCAAGAGAATCTTCATTTATAATATGAAACTAGTTCAGGGTACTTTTCTTCCTCTTTATTTCTCTTAAAAAAAATTTATGGGATTTTTTCACCTTTTCTTGCATTAGTCATTCATCTGAAAAATACACATGTGACTGATACATGCTTTATATGGACCACATGACTTTCATAGCTTCTCTCAACGTGACATTTTGTATTAATTAACATTTTTTAATTATTGATTATTTTATGGTGTTTGTTGTTTGGTAAATAAACAGGAGGGATAGTTTCATAACTCATAGAGCATTTTGTGAAGCATTGGCTAAAGAGACTGCTAGAGAAGTACTAGTAATACCACAAAACCAGAATCATCAACCAAACCCTATTTTGATTAACCAATCCACTTTTCATCATCAACATCAAGCACAACCAAACATGAACTTCTCTTCCACGTCTTCCTCTTCACACAACATCATCAATAACGACCTTCAGTTCCAAACCAACAACAATGGTACTAACAATAGTAACACTAGCAGCAACCATCTCCATACATTTCCAGTGAAAAAAGAGCAACAACAAAGCAATGATCATATGATCAATTACCACCACCAAAGCATTCCTCCTTGGCTTGCACCTCAGCCGCAAGATCTCATATCTTCAAACCCTAATCCTAGTAATGGTGGAGGAGGAGAAGGAGGAGGAGGTTTGTTCTCTCTTGCAGCTTCTCCAGCTATGTCAGCCACCGCATTGCTCCAGAAAGCAGCTCAAATGGGTTCCACCAAGTCACCTCGTTTACCACCACCAACCACCGACTTCGAGAGGTCAGCTCATCATAACAACGACCTCACCACGACAATGGCCGCAATGATGACGTCACCATCTGGATTGATCATCAGCTCCAACAACAACAATCAAGTTTTGTTTCAAGGCTACAACCCCTCCGGGTTTGATCACCACGGTGGAGAAGAAGCCTTCGATGAAACGTTCAGCACGTTCTTGAGGACAAACACTGATAATACTACAACCGCAGGATCAGACAAGAAGAAAAGCGGTGGAGGCAGAGAAGGTTTGACAAGAGATTTCTTGGGGCTAAGACCGTTAATGTCTCATAACGAGATTCTAAGTTTTGCCGGTTTAGGGAATTGCATCAGTGGCGCTGCTTCTGATCAGCTTCATCCAAAGCCTTGGCAGGGTTAGTTAGTTAGTTAGTTGCTTTGTTCATATACTTATGAATCTATCTAAATTTTATTATTAATATATAGTTATATAGACATATCTAGTTTTATATTTCTATATAATATTTTGTTTTTTTTTCTTTTGTTCTTTGTTTTATGAATTTTGTACGCTGAAAGTTCACTAAAGGAGAATTAAAAATGATTCACGTTTATACATAAATATTTTGATTGAAGTTGTTACGTATTCGTTTATTTTACTTCTGATTTTTTCTTCGTTTATCAGACAGAAAAGGCTCGCGATTACTTGCCAATTCATGATTATTTTTGGTAACTCATAATTAATTTATTGGTTCTATGTAAAACACGTATGTTAGGAGGTATCTTAACTGATTGCTACGATTAAAGAAATATAAAAATACGTATGTACTTTCATTTAGCTACACAAATTTCTGTCAAAGGCGCTACTACATATACATATTTATACTTACGTACGTTTATGAATAATAAGTTGGTGTTCAATTTTTGTTATTGCAAAGAACGTGAAAATGACTTAATTAAAAAAAGGATGTGAAAATGGATAAAAGCTAAAAATGTATATCCACATGTTTTTACTAAATTAATTGTATTTTCCCTAGTAATGATCTCTCGTTAAGTTACATGAATTATTACTCTCACTTATCTTTTTTACGTATCCAGCTCAATTTCATAATTTCAGTGGATTCTTTCATGAAATAAGAGAATAATAAAAAAACAATTAAGTGGATTCTTTCATGAAATAATTAAGTGGATTCTTTCATTAAAAAGAAAAGAAAAAAGAAGAGCTATCTCGAGTCTCAACTTTAGATGCAAAAGTCTTTTTGGTTTGTATTTTTTTATTTACGATCAGTTACAAAATGATTAGGTACTTGATACCTTAAAGAAAAGTTAAAAAGAAAAGAAAAAAAAAGAGAAGAGAGATTATTATATAATTAAGAAAATAATTATGAAATGTGGCACATGATGAAAAGCATAAAGTAAAGTGGAGGATATACATTGGATTCGATCTAAGGGTGACTCATCTTATGCTAACGTCTTTCTAAAATTGAAATGCAAAAATATAATTTATTTTTAGGAAAAAATAAATATAAATGTACGGATATCTACTGTAATATACATGTCATATATATTGTAATATTTTCTTATTTGTTCTCATCTCATGCAGCAGGCACACAAGTGTGGGATCAACAAAAGATAGGGACGCATCACGTTTTGCTTGGTGGCATGTATAAAACTCATGTACATCAGTAGATGCCACACATGGCCTGCCACAATTTTGTAATATGCTATTGTTGATTACACATTTTAAAACGTTCATTCAATTGATGATTAGTTTAGTTTTCACTTCGCAGCTCCTTATCAATTAATATTGACAAATTATGCATTACTATATAACTGAACATTTTAAATTTGTTACAAACTTACTATTGATAATGGAAGAATTTAAAGAAATACTCACGACTGAAGTTATAAACTTATAAAATTATATCCCGGTATTATTCTAGAATTCCTTTTATCAAAATAAAATCCATTACTATGCACCAGTTTGAATATACATCAAATTTGTTTGGCAACAATCGCAAGTTAAAATTATCATTTGTTATGTTTTTTTTGGCGATGGTTTTCACAAAAGAATGATTGAAAATATTTTCAAAAAAGAATGATATATATTTTCACATGCAACAAAGTGTGGAAAATGACTGAAATAAATAAAGTTGTCTTCTTGTTTTTCCACGAGGCTGATGTGACACATGTTTTTAATAAATTATTATTTCTGATAGCTAAATATCATTAATGCTTTTGGTCTCAATATAATAAAAAGAGCTAACATTTATGCGATTGTCATATATATTGGGGAAAAAACTGTACGTTGATTTTAGTGACATGATTTACAACAAGGCAAAGATTAAAATATTCATTGGAACACATGATAGAAGCAGAAAGGGTTGTAATTAGCGAGAAAAATCTAACGAAAATTCAGGCTAAACAAGATTGCTTAGATAGTAGACATCAGTTAACTACTGGTATTTAGAGTTTATAGTTAGCATATGATCACAAATGGTTGCGTACTGATCAGAGGTGTATTCATATAACAACGTCTCCAAAAAAGGAGTGACTCTTATTAAATTCATCTTTAGGAATTTTAGCAAATGAATTATATACCAAAAGACCAGATCTTTTATGTTGTCCAAAATAACAGTAAATTAAAAAAAAAAAAAAAGATGTAAAAGGTGTCAAATAGACAAAGAGAAATTCCCCTAGATAGTCCATTTTAGTTTGTTTGTCACAAAAATAACTTTTAAAGAAGAAAATGACCAAAATATTTTTTTTAGAAGCTAAAAAATTCATTTATATGCATTTATATCCTTAGGGTTAACTAATTTGGACTTTAGGGGTTAGAGTAAAGGGGTGGGTTTGGGGTTAGGGTTTCAAATTTCAAAAAATAAAAATAAAAAAAATCAAAATTTCAAATAAAAAAAAAGTCTATTTTGGTCATTTTATTTGTTGAGGGCTATTTTTGTGACAAAAACTTAAAAAAGGCTATTTAAGAGAATTGCCCATAAACAAATGGGAAGGACCATGAATTTGTCAATGTCATGATGAGTGTGGCATTTGTAAGGTTTGCTTTTTGTCTGGTTTTAATGGTGACCCCACGATCCCTATTTACTTGTTCGTTTTTGTTTGCATGTGAAATAATAACATTAACAAAATCGTTACAATAATGCTTGTAAAAGTTCTACAGCTTTGTAACCAATCAATTAATATAAATGTCAAACATACAAAAGACTATATATTTCAGGGCTGCCTTAGCTTTCCATAGCTTCTAACCAATTACATTTTCATCCAAGGAGAACGTAACTGACGCCATTGCGTGCATAAGTGACCTTCGTGTGAAGACAATCTTTAACACTTCAGTCCACTGCCTTTGAATCCTATATTGCAAGTTTGGATATAGCTAGGAAAGACTTGTCATTTTTGGATCGACTAATGAACTCTTAGCTGTGTGTGATGTAATTAACGTAAGAGTTCATGTGCAAAGTAGAGAGATGAGTTAAAGAGAATTATGTTGAATCAGACCGGATTAGAATTCCTCGGTTAAGCTAAAAGGAAGCGCTAAATAAAAAAAGAATTCCGGATATGGTTCGGGATTTTGAACCCGACGTGAATCGAACACGCAACCTTCTGATCTGGAGTCAGACGCGCTACCATTGCGCCACGGATCCGGATGTTAATTTCTCTTATTTAATCTTATTAATCTCAATTACAGTACATTCCTCTCACTAAAATTCACAAGGGCTTGCTTTCCTTATATTTTCTTTTCCAAAGACCAACAAGTTCTGTTCTTCATGTTCTGTCGTGATTAAGTGGTAATTGGTTCTTCATTTTATTCTCTTATCTATGTGGTGAATCCACATGTTTGTGTATTTTTTTTTACAATTAATCAAAAATAATGCAAATCGTTGTTTTATTCTCTTATCCATAACAGAAAATAAGTCTATGCCATTAGTTAAGTTGTTCTTTGAACGGTTCTAAGTAAAATAATATACAAGTGTCGTCTCTCTCTTCACCATTTCAAGAAGAAATATTTCGGTCTTGGAGCTTTGTTAGATGAAAAGAAAGATACGTAGGATCGATCCAACTTTTGATATGCCACATTGAATTGTTCCTCTCACTGTTACGTGAGTTGCAAGACTGAAATTATAAAGCATGTTTTTTAAGGAATAATTATTGATAGCATTCAGTCGAATCCACATGTTTGTTTCTTCCCTAAAACCTATGGAAGGTTCGGTGTTCGACTAGGTTAGGTTGTAAGGAAAATCATTGTGAAATCTGAATATAATTTGTTTTGGAATCTAAGCTGTTAAGTTTCTTGTTATTCCTTGAATCTAAGAAACTTGTTGGTGAAATCTATGAGCAGAGATATTAGGTTGCAGATAAAAGAAAGAAAAAAAATAAGAGATTTTAAAAGCTAGAAACGCAAGCTCATCTAACCACTATATTTCTTATTCCTTTTTACATCAACCATAGACTTTTATCTTCTTCTTCTTACATCCATATCCACATCATTTCATAACCTATAAATAGTCATTTTTAAAAGTAAATTCCACTAGTCTTTTCTATCTTTCACCATTAGGACCATATTTCACTTCATTCACTCTCTAAAAAAAAACACTTCATTCACTTTCTAAATATAGACACTAGCACCATGACTTTAATAGGTCAAATCTCTCTCTCTTCCTCTCCCCTGCATTTCCTTTCCACCAGGAGAAAACCAAGGAACCAAACTCGCTAAACCCATCAAACAAAAGAATGCCCTCAGGCAAACAATCTTGTCTCTTCCCATTACATCACAAACCAACACCAATAAAACCTTCAAGCAGCACCAGCAACAACACCACAAACCAAGCCTTATCTACTATAGTTCTTTCCCATTAACTAATTATTCAGAATAAAAGATTATCATTTTTTAAAAAGATTTGGGATCATATAGTATCAGGAAAAAGTGATCAATAATAAAATGAGAATGCTGACAAAAACATGCAACAGGCCCATGAATAATAATTAGTGAGGCCTTGTGTTATAAACAGGCTCTCAAGAATAATAAGCGAGAGACCTTGTGATAAAGCTTTTGACGATATGAAGTGATAAAAGCACGCAGACAAAAGAAAAGAATGTAATAGGCCCAAAAAGAATAGTAAGAGAGGCCTTATGATATAATTAGGCCCATTAAAGATTTTACACCACATGAACAGTCCCACATCGTTCAGAGGAAGGGAAGATGCTGTGCTTAAATCGCGATGGAGTGACGAAGATGATTGTCCCTTCGGGGACATCCGATAAAATTGGAACGATACAGAGAAGATTAGCATGGCCCCTGCGCAAGGATGACACGCACAAATCGAGAAATGGTCCAAATTTTTTTTGATCCTTTTTTTCTTTTCCTAATCTGTTTCTTCTTCATCTGTTCTTTTGTGTTTCGATTTTTAGGGTTTGCTGCGTTTTGTTCTTCTGGGTTTCGATTTTTTTGGTTTACTGATGTTCTGGGATGCAAATCTGCGCGAAATGGGAAGAAGGTCTTTTCGTTTCTGGAATCTATGCTCACGAAGAAGCACGATTTTACAATGCGTAAGAGATTCTGCAGTAGTTCATTTTGTTCAGTTTTGACAGAATATTCACCTAAAACAATCCGACATGATCGTTGTTACAGTTCTGATAGTCGGAAGATGCCGTAGTTAACCTATAAGTATGTAACCTTTGCTTTGACAAAAACCGTGACTTTATCCTTTAGTGGAAACAGAGGTTCTTAACGAAAGAGAAAACAGAGGTTTGTGTAATACACGACCGCAAGATACAAGTTGCACTCCACAAAGTCATAATTAAAGGACCCATCAATCTATATCGAAGAAATTTGACAACTTTGTAACCAATTTAAATCGAAAAAAGTTTACAACTTTGTTGAGGAAAAGAAACAAATCATCAAAAGAGAAATCTTTGAATGCTTTTTTTTTTGTAGAGAAGGTGGTCACATCACATGCCCATGCCGGCCATATCAGGTACATGCTTTTGAGTTTTCTCGTCTGCCTTCACAAGCACTGAGGCCTCTGTTGTTGTCAATAGCAAAGAAACGCTGCGATACACAGAAGCAAAACACCATGAGAATCATAACTTAGTTTTACTAGTGCAGAAACAGCGGTTAAGTTCTCTCTTACCTAGCAGCATCGGTTAAGGCGGTTTTGATAACCTTAACCGGGTCTATGATTCCAGCTTTCACCATATCAACATACGATCCTATACACAAAACAAAAACGACGGAAACATTCAGAGTCTGATGATCTTTTGCGCTTTTGAGATGTTCAAAAAGACAATCTCACTCTCACCTTTAGCAGCATCGAAACCGAAGTTGCAATCGTCTTGCTCTAATAACTTGCCAACCACTAAAGAACCATCGTAACCGGCATTTGCAGCTATTGTCAATGCAGGTGCCTATACAAGATTTTACCAACTTCTTGTCAAGGTTGACAGTTTTTGGACTGAGAGATTTTCCACTCGAAGAAGTTAGAAATCAATACCTTGAGAGCATTCTGAACTATCTGAACACCTCTTCTTTGATCCTCGTTTTGAGTTTCAAGGTTGTCTAAAGCCTTTGTAGCGTATAACAGAGCCACACCACCACCTAAAAAGTAACATGACAGAAACAATTAGAGGAAGTATATATAGAGAGAAACAGATAATATTTTGACTTACCAGGTATGATGCCTTCTTCTACGGCTGCTCTCGTAGCATTCAACGCATCAGTGACTCTGTCTTTTCTTTCTCCAACTTCAGCTTCACTTGCTCCTCCCACCTTATGTAAGAACCAAGACACATATCAGCTACTACTTCGCCACGTAAGAGTTTAGAAAAACTGTTTGATGGGTGACTGACTAACCTTGAAGACTGCAACACCACCTGATAGTTTTGAGAGTCGTTCTTGCGTTTTCTCTTTATCAAATGTGGATGTGCTTTTCTCGTTTGCTGACCTTAACTGTACAGCATGAGAATAAAAAAAGGATTTACTTTTACTGTACTATAATGAGCAAGATTCATGAAAGAGATAGTGTAAGAAAAAATCATCATATACCTCTTCACATCTTTCTTCAATCAGCTTCTTATCGCCACCACCGTGGAGGATGAGAGTATCATCACGAGAGATGGTTACCTTTTTCACGAGAGATGGTTACTTGTATTAGATTCGGATCTAAAGCAGAAACTCTGATATATATATATATTTTTCTCCTCTTACCTTCTTCGCAGTTCCAAGCAATTCAGGACGAATTTTGTCAAGAGTTAGACCACGCTCCTCAGAGATAACCTGTGCGTAAAGTAACCAGTGAATTAGAAAATGCAAAAAAAAGGTGAGACAAACATAAACACATGTTTTTCCTGAGCAACTTTTTTACCTCAGCACCAGTGAGAACTGCAAGATCATCTAAGCTTGCTTTCCTGTTGTCACCAAAACCTGGAGCCTTGATAGCGCATACCTTAAGCCCAGCATGATGTTTATTGAGGATAAGCATAGCTAATGCATCACTCTCTACATCTTCTGCTACAACAAGAAGTGGTCTGCTGCTCTGCACAACCACAATCGATAAGAGAAACAAAGTGAGCGGTATTTCTAAATAACAAACTTCTTCTACAAACCGAACTTCAGAACATAGTAATTACTATAGTATGTAATCACAGCAAGGTATTACCTTCACAGCTGCCTCTAGAACTTTCAACAACGAGTTCATGTCTGAAACCTTCTTCTCGTGGATGAGGATGATGGGATTCTCAAGCTCCTGAAAAACAAAGCATATTTAGTACAAAAACCTTTCTTTGCCTGCACAACAGACCAAACACAAACAGAAAGATATGACTTACGCATTTCTGAGTCTTCTCATCAGTGATAAAATAAGGAGAGATGTAACCTCTGGCTAGCTTCATTCCTTCCACTACTTCTAACTCGTTCTCCAAAGTGTTCCCATCCTGCGTAATTCAAGAACAATGATGAGATATAGAGATAAGTCAAATATCATATGATCCAACAATTACAAAGCATGAGAAGCAAAGTAAGCTTACAGCGACAGTGATAACCCCTTCCTTTCCAACTTTCTCCATGGCTCTTGCAATTAACTCCCCAATCTCACGCTCTCCGTTTGCAGATATAGTAGCAACCTATCAGAATAGCAAATGTCATGGCAGTAAGAGATCAACTTCTGGCTCGGCATATGAAAAAAATACAAGGAGAATCATGACTTAATGAATCTGCTTTCAAAAAATCACCTGTGTGATTTCTTCTGGAGTGCTAATCATAACAGCTCTGCTTTTCAAATCAGAGACAACGGCATCAATTGCCATGTTTATACCACTACGCAAATCCATCACATTCACACCAGCAGCCACTGACTTGCAACCTTCGGTGAGTATAGCCTGAGTCAAAACAGTCGCACATGTGGTACCTTTATAACACACAAGCAAACACAAGTTAAGTCTCTCTGATCATGTTTTCAAAATATAGTAAGAAACTTATCAAAGATGTTTAACTCAAGAGAGGGAATCTAAGTCAGTTACCATCTCCCGCAACCTTGTTAGTGGCATTGGCGACCTGTTTCACGAGCTCTGCACCCATATTCTTAGCGTTAGACTCAAATGAAATGCTTTTGGCGACGGTGACACCATCCTTTGTGATCTTGGGTCCGCCATAACTGCTCTCTATAATCACATTTCTTCCCTAACACCAGCACCAACCGAAACCAATAAAGATATAGAGTTCGAACGAAAGTTTCTGCAATGATCTTCTAAATCATCTGAAAACAAAACAATATATAACCTTTGGGCCCATAGTGACTTTGACCGCTTCTGCAACCTCGGATACACCTTGCAACATAGCAGCCCTAGCCGCAATCCCAAAACTGATATCCTTAGCTACATAGTTTCTGCTGCTTATAATCCTTCCAGAAACCTTTTATGGTAGGAGAGAACAACACCATAACATACAGATATCAAATACATTTTATATGGTAGCCAGGAGCTAGAATCTAGAAGATATTGCACAGCATTTGAACTGATTAATAAGCTTAAAGGTAGAAACTTTTT
>MU107536.1:0-40331 GCA_012274485.2 Sinapis alba
TTTAAGCATATGCCCAGAGAATAAAAGCCCATTACGAATCAGAAGATGCTTAAGTAGTAGCTGAAGCCCGTTACGAACATATTTGCAAAGTATAATTCAGGAACTAAGTTGAGAACACGTGGCAGCCTGTTAAAAACTCATTAACTTAGGTGGCATCATGAGGGGGGAGGAAAAGTCTATTATATATAGTAAGATATATTTTTAATGTAAGACATTAGTAAAACACATCCCGCGCGTAGCGCGGACCAACTACTAGTTGATTATATTATGGAATTATCAACTTATGGGGTTTTCTATGTTTTTAACTAATGAGTGTAGTCTTACTTATTAGTCTACTTCTATAATTTTATTGTTTGAAGTATACACCTGAGACATACTAGAAAATCTTTGTGATTAGTTTTACTCTTGAAACTTCTTGAAAAAAAATTTATATTTTTTTTTTTGTTATCACTGGTTTGTTAGTTATTGTTTTACCTTGTGGTGGATTTAATTGTTTGTTTGAGTAGAGTGTATTATGATAAGTTTGATAGCTAACAAAAATTAATAATATCATACAAATGAAACACAATTGAAAAAATAAATACTATGTTTAAAAATTATGCATCAAAGTAGTAATTTACAAATATTTGATAATAAAAATTTATTACAAAGTAATTTTGTAAGATTTTTTTACAGTTTGTTTGATTATTCATAATTTGATGACTCAAATGAAGTTTTTTAATGATATATGCTAATAAGATCTGCAAGAGAAGATAAACTAATTTTAATAAATTAGTTAAATTATAAAAATGACACGAGACTAAAAATATAAAATCATATTTTAGAAGATTTTATTTCCTAAGCTTTTAAAAAACACATTAAAAAAAGTTTTAATAGACTTCTTACACTTTTGGGATGAAAAACAGTGGTGAAGCTAAAGAGTTGGTAGAATCTGATAAGTGCTTGAAACAACAGAAGAAAGAGAAAGTACTACGTCTTCTTACTTTGTCCAAAGGCTGTGGGGAGTTGTGTTTGAATCTGAAAATAATTCTGAGAAAGGATGAAAGCCGTGGGACAGTGATTCAACTCCGGGTACTGCAAGTGAAAAGAGCATGCAAAGTCTCCAACACATGTTTTACAATATTACTAACTCCTTTGAGCGACACAAGTGATGTTCAAAAGCAGGTACTACTTGAAAATCCCTATCAACTTGTTAGCGAAGGCAAATGGTACAGGCTGAAGAGGATTTTTGATGCAGCTGTGAAAGTTCCACCAAGACACTCGAATGAGTCGGGGTCACTGAAGAGTTGGATGATGAAACTGATCTTTAAGCGGGCATACCGAGTGTGGGAACCAGGAATAGTTACTGGAGTGCTAGCTGGAAGTGATAGAGGAAAGAAGCACCTTAGGAGCATTAAAAAGATAGCTTCCTGCTTCAGGTTCAGATTCACAAAAGAACTGAAGTTGTCTAGACAAAACAAGAACAGTGTGAGCTGGAAGAGAACAAAAATCAAAGAGAAGGGCTGTCGGTTTTTATCTTTCAACCTTGAGGACAAGGTTGATTTCAATGGTGTGGGATATTGTTACATGTGGAGTGTGACTGAACTTCTAGAAGGAATATTATTATCTACTAACAATATTCAACAAGAGCACATGGGAGGTTTGATGACGTGTTAGCCTTATGCTTTAGTCTAAATATTAGAAATGAATAAGGAGAAAAGGTTATCTAGAGATTAGATCACAAGAGGGGGAGGTGAGAAACTCCATTATTAATCCCCTCAAGGTTGTAATACAGTTCTTAACATCAATCTATGTTTGTTTCCTTTGCTCTGTTTCTATTTTGATCCAAGAGATAGGTTTCACGTATCAAATTGTTGTCATTTTGTGTGGTCGCGATGGTCCCTTTAGAACCGCTTGTGTGAAGAGGTTGTTCTCGGTTATGAACGTGACTGATATGGAAGTTGTAGAAATCGATGGCGCACCAAGATTGGTGCGTTTTTCCATTTTCTAGAAAATTGATTAGGTATCCACATTTGTAAGATCATGTGTTGAGTGAATTAATTGGTGACACAGTGACCAACCTATGCTGATACCAGATAGAAGGCGACACATCTCGTACTAAAAGTTTTGGGATATGACAATGTTTCTGACAGATTCTATGTCGTAAACCTAAACCTGGAGTTGGTTTTATTCTTTGTAGATTCAACTGAAACTGTAAATGCTTAAAGATAAGGTTTTTAATGTAAGAAAATTCCCCTTGATCTTTCTGATATCGAAGTAGTTACAGTAAATGAAAAGTTTCGCTACTTCAAAAATTGGAAGTGACTATATATGGTTCTGAATTATCTGGTGTCTTTGTTCCTTTGTTTCTTTTGGAGAAAAACGTTTCTTCGGTGAAATATTTTCTAATTTTTTTTTAAAAAAATTATCATTATATTATAACACATATTACAATAATACACAAGAGAACAACATCAAACCCGAGTCCAACAGCCACAAGCTACAAAGGACGATACAACTAGGATATGAAGGCCAAGACTATTGCAGAAAACATATGCTACACCCTCAAGAAAATAAGTAGGACTCAAGAACTTATCCAAAGCTAGCAGCATTAGACTTGTTGCCACAGAGCAAGAAAGAGCAGAAAAGGACGATCGGCAATGCCAAAACCCAGCATCCGCTACTGTTTAAACGACACCCCAAATAACTAAACCTCCGGTCACAGACAAGGAAAGCAGATCCAAGACACAAAACTAGGAACATCATTGCGTCAACCGCGTAAGGCACAATATTCACAATTCCCGTGAATCCACATACGACATGAGAACAGTTCAAAGCCGAGAAATTCTGGTCCACAATGGCTTGACACTCGACAAACACCGTCGAAACCCAGAAAACAGAGAACACAAAGATGAAGAAGAGACTTACATTGAAGACTTCAATGTGGCAGAGAGGTGGATGTTAACCAAAGGAGAAGACCCACCTCTATCAAACTCAAACCTCACACCTTCGCCTAAAGAACAAAATCGGACTTGATGAATGCACGCGAGACCGGAACAACAACCAACACTATGAATGGTGAAGCCCCTAGCCCCAGACAGAACTACAAAGTAAACGCCGATGCTGGGAAGTAGGGACCCACAATGCACCACCTGCAATGCTACCACCTCCAGGAAACAACTCTGTCAGTGAAACCTTGCGGCACGCTAAACTCCGATAACCGGAGAAGCACACCACTTTACACCCTCAACAACCACTCCTCCAAACACCTCACCACCACGCAAGGAATAAGATCAGAGATGGAGGGGGGCACCCACTGTGTCACGCATCGTAGAAGGTACACCACATATCTGGACATTTGAAAACGCCGGCCTGAAATGCCAGCCTCCTCCAAATCCACTTTAAACGCAGCCTCACCACTTTTCCAAGCTACCCAAGGAACCCAACAACCACCGAGGAACTCCGAAAAGCAAAGGCTTAACCCAAAATCATAAGCATGTTTAATGGACGAAGCAGATGAGAAAGGAGGGAAAAGGAAAACAAGGAAAGAGAAGAAAGAAGACAGCACCCGGTACTGGCACGACGCCATACCAGAGGAGGAAGGCAAACAACGTCGAGAATGTTTGTGAGAAATAGGCTAGAGAGAGGTTAGGGGTTTCAACTTAACAACTTTATGTGTTCTAAATTTAGTCCTCAGATATGAAGACTACACATATATGTTTATTAGTTACTATAAGACAAACATGAAGATAAGTAAAGCAGACCCAAAACATAAATGTAAATCATAGAAATTGTATAAAAGTACAAGAAATTGTTTAAAACAATACTATATTATACTGTCTTTACAATACATGTTAATCTGAATATAGTTAACATTTCAAACTTGTAAATTAGTATTATTTTAATTTGTAGATTTTGAAGACATGTAAAATTTCACCACTTAGAATGTATTAAAATAGTGTTGTATCGTCTTTTAGAAATGTATTTTCTGATAGTGTAAACAATAGTAGAATATGAAAAAACATTGATAGTATTATTATATAGTGACATCGTACGATGACAAAGAATTGATACAAACAAAGCACAAAATAATTGAAAATTATACAAAAACGTAGAAGCCAAACAAAAATAATTTACCTATGAAGCATATGTTTTATGTACATGATATATTCTAATAATATTCAAACAAAATATATTTCTATAAAATTTGATATATCATGTAAGATTAAGAAAATAGAATTTTCCAAATTTATATTATATTACATACTAGGATCGGTCCACGCTACGCGCGAAATATGATTTACTTGTAATTTATATAACTATAAAATTGTATATTTTATTTGTGTGTGTTTTATTTAATCATTTGCAAAAGTTTTATATTTTAATATTTATTGTTTTAATTAATGCAATCTCTAAGCTATTTTGTAATTTTTTAAAAAAAATTGTAAGAATATTTATAAATATTTGTTTTCTTTTGAAAATTAGGGTATACACTATGTATAAATTATTGTTTTTATATGTTATTAACTGATTTCTAATAGATTGTTGAGATTGTTTTAGTAGTTAATAAAAACTTTAATATATTTGTTTTCTTTAAAAAAATAAATAAATATATATTATATATTTGATTCACATAGTGAAATTATATTATTGTTATTTTCATATCAATATTATTTTTATTTATTTATTATATTTTGTATTTTTTAATATATGAATTTTTGTAGTCGTATTTTATTAATTTTTAAATTTAAATTTGGTGGAAAAAAATATCCGTGAAATTCATTTATAAACATTTCTATTATCTTGAGTTTGGTAAATCTGAAATTTAAACTTTTAGTCCCAAATAAAATTTATTACACCGATAACTTATAACTTGACTAATTTTTGTGCTTTTAGTCCCCTTGAGTCTTGAAAATTAGAAGAAACATGTGTGTGTGTTTTAAATACATACATAAATCGTTGGTTTTCGCAATAATATGAGTGTATAATTTTCTCTTTTGCAAAAACTTAATATTTAAATCTTCTCTGTCACATATCCAAATATTGTTTCATCACCTACTTAAAAACTATATATATACTAGAGTTAGCCCGTCCTACAGACGGATTAGTGAGTATATAAAAATAATAATTTATATTAAATTATTTGATTTCATATAAAATTATTTTAAATTTGTATTAAAAATATAATATTATAAAATTTAATAAATTGTGTTTATTAGATTTGAAAATAACCATAACATTCTTTTTTTGTTAGGATACAATTTTTTTAAGTAATTGAAATTCAGGAAAATGTAATGATTTACATTTATTCTTGTATATTTTTATTTCAGGTTGATATAGTTAAAGAATATATAAAGTAATGATAATTAATATTTTATTCATATATTTTGTTAGAAGTTTTAAATTTTCATGTTACACTAATTAATTTTTCGTAATAATAAATTAATTTATTCCAAAATAAATTAATTGAAAATACAATATAATGTGATAAAATTATAAAATTATATTTTAAATTAAAGTATTATAAAAATATTTTGAATAATGTCGTAAATAATAATTAATATATTTTTATTTAACAACAAATGATGTTTTATACTATATGTTTGTTTCAGTTTATATTATATTTTCAATTTATAATGAAATTTTATTTAACTATTAGTGTTTTACTAATTATGTTTTTAAATTATTTTAGCATCTTTTGAAATTGTTTATAACAAAATTATTTGTTGGACATTTTGCTCATGCTATTTGAAAATATTTTTATAGACTAGTAATTAATAATTTTATAAATCAATAAAGACTATAAGGTGATGATTGTTTTAATAGTTTTTAGCTTTAGTTTTTGGTTTTTAGATTTTGGTTTTTAAATTTTAGATTTTGATTTTTGATATTTTAAGTTTTTGTTTTTGAATTTGGTTTTTAGATTTTGATTTTGGTTTTTAGATTTTGATTTTGGTTTTTGATTTTGATGCATTTTTTCAGAAAAATATAATTAATATATTGTTTTAAAATAATACAACAAAATAATAATAAAATATTTAAATTTTACTAATAAAATAATAAATTTATGTATAAACAATACAAAATATTATAAAATAAATATACATTTACTTTGAAACATATACATTTAATCAATGTTCATACATGTTATATTAATATTAATAAAGACTAAGAAAAAATACGTAAAAAGCTATGTGCTCCTCTAAAATATATTTATAAAATATCTATAAAATATACAAAAATTAAAATACTTAAAATTTTGAAATAATTATAATTTTTGTATAATTTTTTAAGTTGAATGGCTATTTTTATTTCTTAAGATCAATACAATATACTATATTAATACATTTACTTTGTGTTTCCAAAGTAAATAGATAAAAACCTTTATATATCAACATTTACATAGTTTTGTTATATTAATACTACCAAAAAGCTAAGAAAACATATATAACTTACGTACTTCTCTACAAAAACTGAAAAACAATAGATTTTGGTTTCTTACTTAAAAATTGATATAGAAGGTAAAAACTGGTTTCCCTAGTTTATAGAAAAACTCTTGTACTAAAATCTTGATTGGCTATAGAAATAGTTTTTGTTTCCCTTAGTTTTAGGGAATCAGTTTTTTTAAAATCTTGATTGGCTAAAAAAATGGATTTTAAGAAACAAAAACCAAAAACCATTCTAAAAACTAAAAACAATCAACACCTAAAAGTATTGCATTTATAGGAGAATTTAATTGAGTTTCATACAATATCATACCAAATAATTTACTTGATGAACTAATCCCTAGTTTAACCATTAATAATCTGGGAATAAGGATAAATCAGACCGCATATAAATGTGTTTTGAAGTTTAACCATTAATAATCTCGGAATAAGGATAAATCAGACCGCATATAAATGTGTTTTGAAATTCGTTTTTCTCTTTAGAGATTGAAACCAAAAGAATTACTCCCTCCGTTTTGCAAAGAGTGTCGTTTTAGAGAAATTTTTTCGTTACAAAATAAGTGTCATTTTAGGATTTTAATGCATAATTTATTGATTTTATTTTTCAGTTTAATTTTCTATTGGTTGAAATATGATTAGGTGTATGAGTAATGATGTTTTTCTATAGAAAATATGCAAAATTAAATGTTTTCTTAATCTGTGTGCAAAAAGCTAAAACGACACTTATTATGAAACAGAGGGAGTAACTCAATTCTATAATATTTTCAGTTTTTGCTGTATTGAATGAAAGTTTATAGTTTTTTTAGAAGATGATTGTTTGTAGTTTTTAAAACAGTTTTTGATTTTTGATTTTTTAAAAACCATTTTCAACCCAATCAAGATTTTGGAGAAATGGTTTTCCTAAAATATAGGGAAACTAGTTTTTCAGATAACTACCTATTTCTAATCAAAATCCAAAATCTACTTTTTCTACTTTTTTGGTTTAACGATGAGTTTGTACTTTAAAAAAATTATAAATACTGCTATTTAATGAGTATTAATATGGAAGAATATTCAAACAATCAATAATAAAGCAAATAAATGTTCTACTTAATTGCTTAACACCACTTTGTAATATTCACAATCAAATACACATCAATATAATATTATTATACATATATATATGTCAATAGTTTTTTTTTTTTATTATTATTATTATGACACTACTTTTGTAATGAAGTCTATCACCAAATAACATGATTTTAGAATTTTTAAATCCATATAATTTATTTGGCTTTGATACAAAAATGACAAAATAATGTATATTAAAATCTTTAAGTTATCAATAAAATAATTTTATTTATTTAAAATTAAATATTACACAACATTATGTCTATATTGATGTTATTATTTATAGATATATAAATAAGTTTATGTGTTTTAGTATTTTTATTAGTCTCAGAATAATTACTTTATCATTAATAATATGTTTTATTTTATTAATTTTTAATATAAAATATCAAAAACTAAAAACCAAAAATATATGGAAAATAATAGAAAAAAATCATTAATCTAAGTTTAGAAAAACCAAAAATATAAAGAAAAAAATCAAAATTAAGAATTTATATATATTTAAATAATAAATTAACTATCAATTATATACTGTTTAATAAAGTTAAGTAAAATAAAACTTTCAACATATATAATATGAAAATATTATATAAGAATTTTTTTATAAACTTGTCACAAAAAATAAAAATTATTATTTAAAAATTATTTTATGTAAAGTTTACATATTTTTAAGAGATTTATTTGTATAATTTTATTAAAATAATATTTATTTTAGTAATTAAGTTTGATTGTAAAGAAATTAACTTATATGTGAAGTTCTTAAAAATAATAAAATTAAAATTAAATACATTATTAATCAAACTTTAGAGAAAACAAAATACATAGAAAATTCAAAACTTTTAAAAAAATTTAAAAACTAAAAACCAAAATATAAGATCACCATTCAAGTTTTTTAAAAAAACTAAAATCTACTGAAAAATTAAAAAACCAAAATTAAAAACCAAAAACCAAAATTCAAAAACCAAAATCCAAAAACCAAAAACTAAACAATCATATCCTTAGTGTCAAGTATCCCATTCTCAGTTTCCACAAAAACATCGTAAAGCATATATAATTACACAATTAATGGATTATGCTCTTCAAAACAAAACACAATCAAAGAATATATCAGCTTAATATTCCAGCCAAAAAAATGCACACCACAAAGCAAAATGTATAGAATAATCCATGTCCAAATATGGATCTCTCTTTGATACTTCAGGAGCAACATAGTAATAATCGCTTCCTACTATATCTTTCTAGACCTTTCATGTAAACTATGAGCACAAGATTAACAATTAAACAGCATAACTTAATAATGTAAGTGTATCAAGCAAAAAATTATGCGCTTCAAAACTCAGTGTCTCCATTCTGAAGCTTATAATGATTATTCAAATATACGAAGCGATCTATAAAAACCACAAACAGACCAAAGTTTCAAAACAACCCATTAAAACTTAGGAGAAATCAAAACCTAATTGGATTTCACAATCATGACAAAGGATGTTATTTTCTTTACACTCAACTACTGATGATCTTTACTTTGGTAAATGATTGTAAAAGTAATCACCGTTGCAGAAATTATTTATTTCTCTGTATTGCTCTAACTACAAACAGAGAACGCCGATGATAAAACAACAATCGTCACATTAAAGTATCTCTCATTTTTACTCTTGATTCGTCAAGAGTTATCGTTTCATACACACGACTATGATTTGGCTTTTTGTATACCGATCAGAAGCCACTCAGGCGTGAAAGACTATTTAACAGAATATCATAAGATAGCTAACCTCCACTTGTCTTCTTCTCTTTACCGCCGTTTCATCTTATGTTATCGCTATCATCTCTATCAACATCCTCCTCGCAGTCCTCCCGATCCAATGTGGATGCAGACTCTCCCTCAGCCCAGTTCCAGTTGTACAATGCTTAGCCATGGCTCTGATCTCAGGTGTCATCTTGCTTGGAATTCTCTTCTCAACCGGTTGCTGAGATCGACGACACGCGATGGCTATGGCGGTGAATATGCACCAAGACTGTCAAGTGGTTCCTTCGAGGTGAAGAGATCATTACTTAATCTTAACCTCAGCAAGATCATCTTAAAGTTTCGCGGAGGACGATGACCATTTCGCTTCTTTTTGCAGGTTGTGTTTTTAATGAAAAAAATAGAATGGTTAGATGAAATTTTTTGGAGAGGATTTCATCGCTATTTATAGGATCAAAAATTTTGGATCTGCAAAGCATTTACAGATGGAAAAGGAGTAACTAAAATTGACGTAGAGGGAAAGAAATACGGGAGAAATTAGTGGGAGGAGTTAATGGATAAGCTTAATGGAGGAAGACGTTACATATGGGAAGACGTTACATATGGGAAGACGTTGCCGTTCTCGTAGAGGATATGGAAATTAGAGTTTATGAGGGCCGTTAATAGGCCTCAAATTCAGTCAAGAAAGTGGGCTACGGTAGATATAATTCCAACGAAAGAGAAAGCAACTTATGTACCACGTGTCACTCTCTCTTTAATATACCTAATGACGTGGGTACTTGTGAGAAGAGATGAGGCTCTTTTATACTTCATCCGTTTCAAAAAGATGTATATTATAGAGTTTTCACATATATTAAGAAAACACATAAATTTTTTATAATAAGTACATTATTTTCTGTGTTTAACAATTTCCTATAATTTTTCACCAATCAAAATTCAGTAAAGATAATTAATATCTTTAAAATTTATAATTTATCATTATTACATATATTTTAAAGGTAAAATATAAATCTTTTAGAACAATTTTTTTTCTAAAACATGGATCATTTTCAAACGGAGGGAGTATATACTAGTATTATGTTCCGTGTTTTGCACGGACATATTAAATATGAAACCAAAATAGATTTTATAAAATAATACTAAATTTTTTTTACTAATAGATTAAAAAAATTTGCACAATAATAAAAAAATATTATATAAAGTATCACGCACGGCGTCAATTTTACTATTTATAAATTATTTGATAATTTATAATTTTTCATTTAGAACTAACTTATTTTATATCAAATATTTTATGAAACTGAATAACAATTGTACATTCAAAATTAAACAAATAGATTGAACGGGAGAGCGGTTGCATAACACTTTTAATATTATTTTAAAATGAATACTTGTTTGCAATATTTTCCAGAAATATTAAGATTATATTTGATTTTTAAGATTAAATGTTTGAGTTTTTTACAACTAAAATTTTGATTTTTAATCTTACTTATTTTTATTTTAACCCACATTAATTATTCTGTTTTTCAAAGATTAAAACTTATATATTTTGCTTGTTTTATCAAAAAAATTATATTAAAGCATAAGCCATTTGTCAAAATTTGATTGACCATGTGACTTGTGATTTAGTATATAAAAGATATAAATGACCTCTTAGTTGTTTACTTTTGTGATCCTCTACACTTCAAACTGAATTCCAGCGTGATGAAAGGTTGAGCAGAGGCTTCTCTTAGAACCATATAGAGAGGGGACAATTCTCACATAAGTAATGCTCGCATTTGGTGATAACTGGATCCATGAAAGACTCTTTGCATATGAAGCAAACAAAGGGAAATGTATCTTTGTCTTCGTTGCTGTTGTTGTCAGTATCCTCATTATCCTCATCTTCAACTTCCATTGCTTTATTTCCCTTCCTAACTTTCTCTGCCTCTTCCAACTCTTTCCCTATCTTCCTGCAAGGTTTATAGTCCCCACAGTCATGGGGGACTTACATCCATCTGCATATCCGCAATATATGTATCTTTGTAATCCTTGCAAATATCTAGCAAGTGTGAGCCTTCTACTTTCTCGCTCTTTGGGATTGCCTGAAGTAACTCATAAATCTGATTTAATACTAAGAGACCTACAGGAAATTTACAACAACAATTGGTTATAAAAAAAGGTTTGAAGCTTAAACTCCATAATGTTAAGCAGAAAAAGACATTGTACCTGTGAAGAACTGTAGGTTATCTTACACAACAAACCATTAAAAAACTTAGTAATCAGTATATAGAGTTTTCAGTCTTTCTGGATTTCTCATATAAATATAGCTTTCAAACACAACCCCACTTACATCATAATGAATGTAATGAATGAAATCTGTGAAACAACTTTTCAGCTGTAAGCAGGTCCTTGGGTTTAAATACATCTTTTCTAGTAGATGAGAAGCAAAGCGAGAGGATCAGCATGTGGTAACTTATGTGAGAAAGGAATATGCTTCTTCTTCCTCTTGCTGCTCTAGTACCTTCGATCTTTACCGTTCATAACCTGTAACACTGAGTTTACGAAAGATAAGAAAATAATTTCAAAAAGAACCTTACAAAGACAATTACAATATCCAGGAGAAGGCATTAATGACTACTATTTCCTATTATGATAACGAAGTTTAACATCAAAGGAGGCTAAATAATTTTCCAAAGAACTTGATAGGTGACGTTGATTTCCACAACAATTATATAGACCCCTCATGTGAACACAATAGCTACAGCTTTTGGATCGCCAACCCTAGCCAACAAATTGTATGACAAAGAAAGGAAGAAACTTGCCAACAAACTAAAATAATGGAAATTACAGAATCAGCACCAAATGGAAAAGGGAAGAATCAGCTGATTAATATACCCCAAATCTACGCCTAAAAACATTTAACTCAAATGATTAATCCTGTCATCACTTGTAAATCTTAAAGGAAAAGGAAGGGTTTGTTCTGTAAATCGCTGGAGCTACCTTGCATCAAAGAGAAGCATATCGACGCCCATAATCTCGCTGCAGCTTACCAGCTTTCAAGTCAATGAGGGGATATGAGTTAGCCACTCTGTTCAAAAAGGTGTTTAGTGTTATGAGGAGTGAAACGGGATGAATGCATACTTTTTATAGCAAGAGATTGACCGAATGGAAGAGAGGAGAAGTGCATTGAATGAGGAATCTTGATAGGAGTGCGGAGAATGATTTAATACCATGAATCAATGCTTATGTAACGGTCTGGAGGTGAAGGACCTCAAACAAAACGTCACAAACAGAGTTTGATCCAGAGTTTCTTCATGACGATTCGTGTAACATAAACCTCCAGAAATTCCATAGTCGGTTGACCTAATCAGAGCTCCCACAACATGATGAACCCTAGAAATCCATGGTCGTGATGTCTGAAGAAGGTGAAGAATGGGCTTTGATTTTGTTTGTTTATGAGTCCAAGTCCACTTGCCCTTCACTCGTATAACCCATAAATGATTCAAACAAAACGCAGTGTGTGAGTAAAAGGAGAGATGTCACAACCAGAAAGCTCTATTTGATGATGTGGATGCAGGAGAAGAGAGTTAAGTTTTACTTTATAGTATTAGATTCATATAGTATAGTTTAATTTCCACTTCAAGTGACACACCATACTCGAACATGAAAATTAGAGAAAACTTGCATGTTTATTTGAGAACTGCATTCCACGACATTGTTATATTTAAATTTATAATGTTGTAACATACCGCTGACATGAAGAATAAGCAGTATGAAGAGAAAGGTGCAAGAACAAGCTAACTTGGAATGCAAGGAAGTTTGTACAATTCAACCTAACTTGAGGATCAAGTCTATCTAACTTGGAATACAAGACAAGTAAAGGGACAAGATGAATCATAAGTTTGTTTAATGTAAATAAGGAGAAGGTATCTGGTCGCCAATGGACAAGGAAGAAGCTGGAGCAAAGTCACGGGTCTGCTTAAATTTCTCAGTCCTTCCCAGCCGTTAGGACCTGTTATTCTCAGTCTGCTTTGTCTAATTCACTTTTGTCCAAGACTGTCCAAGACAGATTTGTTTATTAATTATGTACGATCTTTGTTTATTATTATGTAGGGGACTTGTTTCCCTTTATATACTCATGTTCTAGGAACTAATCTAAGTAAAGAATCAAGTTCCTCATTTCCCATTCTCTCCCTCTCTCACGCGAGAGTCTCTCTCACGCGAGAGTCTCTCTCACGCGAGAGTCTCTCTCACGCGAGAGTCTCTCTCACGCGAGAGTCTCTCTCACGCGAGTGTCTCTCTCACGCGAGAGTCTCTCTCTCTCTCTTTCTTCTCCATGTTCTTCATCTGAATCCTCTTATTCTCATAAAACTCTCATGGTATTAGAGAAAACAAGCTCTTGAAACTAGTTCTTTCTATTATTCTCTAATTATTCTTTAATTACTTCCACAAAATCTCTTTTCCATACTCTGATTATTTTCAAAAATTTCAAAAATCTCTTTTCCATACTCTGATTATTTTCAATAATTTCAAAAATCTCTTGTTCTTGATGTTCTTGAGTTGTTCTTGCTGTTTTGGAGCTAAACTTGATGGATATGGCAGAAAACTCAAAGATGGTGATAATTCTAGTAACTTTTAAGGGAGCTAACTATTTACTGTAGCAAAGACTTGCTAAGACTGCTCTTGTAGGCAGAGGACTCTGGAAAGTTGTTGAAGAAGGCAATAACCCAAAGAAGACCATCCTAAGAGAGAATGGCAAAGAAGTTGTGGTTGTTGATGCTGGCGACAATAAAAGAGGTCAGGAGGATCTCATGGTGTTGTCCATCATTCAAAACAGCCTTGAAGCCTCTATCTTGGAAGCTTACTCCTACTGTGAAACTTCCAAGGAACTATGGGATACACTCAAGAAGGTGTATAACAACATCTCTAGCTTAAACAAAGAGTTTGAAGTTAAGAGAACTATCAACACTCCCAGCCAAGAAGAGATTGACTTCTCTAAACACTTTGGGAATTTCAGTTCATTGTTGGATGAGTTGGAGATGTTGAGGCCAGAGACTGTGGATCCGGATGTATTCACTGAGAGGAGAGAACATGACAAGGTCGTTGCCTTGTTGTTTACTCTTTATCCAGGGTATAATGATCTAATCAAATACATCCTAAGGAGTGAGAAGCTACCATCACTTGATGATGTGTGTGCTTAGATTCAAAAGGAGCAAGGTTCAGTGGGTCTCTTTGGAGGAAAATAAGAACTCATCATGGCAAACCAAGCTGAAGGGACAAAGAACAAAGCTGAGGGTGTGGCTAACAAAGGTTTCTACAAACAAGAAGATAAGAAAGTTTGGGTGTGTGATCACTGCAAGAAAAAAGAGCATGGCAAAGACAAGTGTTGGATATTGCATCATTATCTTAAACCTCAGAAGTTTAGGACCCTTTATGCTGATGCAATAGCTCATTTCTCTGGTGAGGTGGGGGGGGGGGGGAACCATCTACTCCTTAGTGTGCCATGACTGCTGATGAGGGAAGGGCTTTAACATTCAGTGGCTGTCCAACTGTGAGGAGTACACAAGATGAGACAATCAAGCAATAAAACATTGCCTCTCTCATCAAAGCCCTCAAAGAGAACTCTAGTACACACTTGGTATTTCTCTTAGTGCATCATACAACACACCAAGTGCTCTTGTTACATCAATCAACATATCTAGTAGTGTTAAGCCTTTAGTTATAGACTCATGAGCTTCTCACCACATGATTGCAAATGGAAATAAATTAAATGTGTAAGAACTCTTAAACTGTTTGATAAGGATACAAAAGCCGTTTACATGCCAACCTTTGCTTCAAATTTATTCTCTCTTAAGAAAGCTACCACTGACCTAAATTGTAATGTGATCTTCATCCCTATTTGAGTTTTTAGGATATTGAGACTCTTAGGTTGATTGGCAAAGGTGTTACAAAGGAGGACTTGTACCTACTTGAAGACATCAAGACTGCTTCCAATTTATCTACTGCTTTTAGTTCAATTTCTGTTTTAGAATGATGTACTATGGCATGCTAGACTAGGCCATCCCCATTCTCGTGCACTGAACCTTTTGCTTCCTGATATTTCCTTTAAAAACTATGGCTGTGAAGCATGTATTCCTGGCAAACATTGCAATACTCTCTTCCCTAAGTCATCTACTATCTATGAAAAATGCTTTGATCTTATACATTCTGATGTCTGAACTGCACCATGCATTTCTAGGGAGAATCATAGATACTTTGTCACATTTATAGATCATAAATCTATGTATACTTGGCTGACTATGACTCCAACTAAAGATAGAGTGCTAGATTCCTTTATTAACTTCCAGACTTACATAACTAATCATTTTAATGTTAAGATCAAAATATTCAGGCATGGGAGAGTATACAAGTCTTGTATTCAAAAACCACCTAGCCAAACATGAAATTATTCATGAAACCAGCTGCCCATATACACCACAACAAAATGATGTAGCTGAGAGAAAGAACAAACACCTAATGAAAGTGGCAAGGTCCATGATGTTCTACACCAATGTGCCCAAACATTTCTGGACTGATGTTGTTATGACATTATGCTAGCTAATCAACATAACCCCAACAAGAGTTCTTGATGATCTCACGCCATATGAGGTATTGAATAAAATAAAACATTCTCTTAATCACTTACATGTATTTGGGTGCTTGTGTTATGTTCTACAGCCATGTGAACACATAAACAATCTTGAAACTCGAAATAGTAAAGATGTATTTATTGGCTACTCACCTACCCAAAAAGGTTACAAGTGCTATGCTCCAGAAACAAGAAGGGTGTTTGTCTCTAGAGATGTCAAGTTTGTGGAATCAAGAGGATATTATGAGGAGAAGAGTTGAGAGAAGCTCAAGGACCTCTCTCAAACATCTTCTGATAGGGCAGACAATTTGAGGCGCATCATGTAGAGTCTTGACATCAGTATTCCACAATCAAACCAAGAACAAATATCAACAAACAATCAAGAGAGTGGTCATGATCAGGAAGAAGAACAAGGTCCGTAAACTATAATTGATGAGGTTGATCAAGCTGGAGATGATTTCCATCCTGATCCTGAAGGGGAGAGTTAAGGAGAACCACATACTGCTCAAGTTCATGATCAGGATGAGACACCACAACAAGAGACAATAAATCAGCAATCTGAAGCAGTCTCAGATGGAAATGAGCAAAGCATTGAGGCATCTCCAACTCAACCGCCTAGGAGAAGCACAAGGCTGAGAAAACATCCATCCAACTGGATCAATACAAGAGTTCACTTCAACAGTCAAGCAGTAGCTCATCCCATTCAAGCAGTTTGCTCTCTTGGTCACTATCCAAGGGAACGTCAAGCATTCATTTCCAGCATAGATCAAGAGTACATCCCCAAGTCCTATGAAGAGGCAATGGAACTTGATGAATGGAGAGACTCTATTGGAGATGAAGTCAATGCCATGATCAAGAGTGATACATGGTATGAAACTGAGCTTTCCAAGGACAAGAAGACAGTAACAAGTCGGTTTATCTTCACCATCAAGTATCTAGCAAGTGGAAAAACAGAGAGAAAGAAGACAAGAATTTTTGCAAGAGGATATACTCAGGTCTATGAGGAGGATTACCTTGATACATTTGCACCAGTGGACAAGCTTCATAACATCAGAATTGTTCTCTCAGTGGCATTCAACTTAGAATGGTATCTATGGCAAATGAATGTCAAGAATGCCTTTCTCCAAGGTGAATTAGAAGATGAAGTCTACATGAGTTCACCTCTGGTCTGGAGAACCTTGTGCAACCAGGGAATGTGCTTAAGTTAAAGAAAGCAATCTATGGGTTAAAACAATCACCAAGAGCCTGGTATCACAAGCTGAGTACAACCCTCAATGGAAGAGACTTCAACAAGTTTGAAGCTGATCACACTCTATTTACCCTCACCACTTAACAAGGCATTGTGGTCATACTGATCTATGTTGATGACATTATTATCACATGAAGTGATAAGTAAGGTATCATCTTAACCAAAGCCTTTCTTAAATCTTCATTTGATATTAAAGACTTGGGTGAGCTAAAATACTTTATAGGGATTGAGATATGCCGATCTAAAAAGAAACGGTTCCTATCCCAAAGAAAGTACACACTTGATCTATTGAGTGAGGCATGTGATCTTGGAGGAAAGAAATTAAAGACCCCACCTGAAGATGGTTACAAAGTGCTGCGAGAGGGAGAGTTTGAAGACAAGCCCTTTGGAGATGTGAAGCAGTATAGAAAGATGGTTGGAAAACTCATTTATCTAACTATCACAAGACCAGATATCTGCTTTGTTGTGAATCAAGTTAGTCAGCAAATGCAGGCGCCAATGATTCACCACTGGAACATGGTTGAAAGAATATTAAGGTACCTAAGAGAGGCACTAGGCCAAGGAGTCTGGAGGGAATGCAATGGAAGCACTGAAATAGTAGGATATTGTGATGATGATTGGGCAGAAGATAGAGTTGATAGAAGATCAACTATTGGGTATTGCACTTTCATTAAAGGCAATTTGGTGACTTGGAAAAGCAAGAAACATAAGGTAATTTTATGTTCAAGTGCTGAAGCATATAGAGCTATGATGAAACTCACAAGTGAGTTGAATTGGATCAAGGTACTGATTAGAGACTTGGGAATTGAGACTACAACACCAATCACTATGAACTCTGATAATCAGGCTGCCATACACATTGGCAACAACTCAGTCTTTCATGAGAGACCTAAACACATTGAAATAGATTGTCACAAGTTGCGACAAGCAGTGGAGCAGAAGATCATCCTACCTTGCTACACAAGAAGTGAAGACCAGTTGGCTGACATCTTTACCAAAGCTGCAAGCAATAAGGTTTGCGAGTTCATCAATTCAAAACTTGGACTCGTGGATCTCTCATCACACTGAACTCCTTATCCATTTAAGTGTTCTACTCTTTTTCTTTGGCTTGGTTTTTATCCCAAGTGGTTTTTCCAAGTTAAAGTTTTAATGAGAGAATGCTTCATGAGTTCCAAGCTTGACCAGCCCCTATGGTCAAGCTTGAGGGGGAGTGTTAACATGAAGAATAAGCAATATGAAGAGAAAGGTGCAGGAACAAGCTAACTTGGAATGCAAGGAAGTTTGTACAATTCAACCTAACTTGAGGATCAAGTCTGTCTAACTTGGAATTCAAGAAAAGTAAAGAGACAAGATGAATCAAAAGTTAATTTAATGTAACTAAGTAGAAGGTATATGGTCGTCAATGGACAAGGTAGAAGCTGGAGCAAAGTCACGGGTCTGCTTAAGGTTCTCAGTCCTTCCTAGCCGTTAGGACCTGTCACTCTCAGTCTATTTTGTCTGATTCACTTCTGTCCAAGACTGTCCAAGACAGATTTGTTTATTAATTATGTAGAACCTTTGTTTATTATTATGTAGGGGATTTGTTTCCCTTTATATACTCATGTATTAGGAACTAATCTAAGTAAGGAATCAAGTTCCTCATTTCCCATTCTCTCTCTCTCACTCGCGAGTCTCTCTCTCTTTCTTCTCCATGTTCTACATTTGAATCCTCTTATTCTTATAAAACTCTCACACACTACTTTGAAATGTGCACATGTCCAATTGTGAAAACATGTATTCTAATCAAAATGATTTGACATGCTATAATAAGTGGTTACCAAAAATATAAATAGTAGATCTTACATTCTTGTATCTATATCAACCAAATATGCATCACAACTGTGGTTCATCAGTCTAACTAAGCAGCGGCTAACACCACAAATATTCATTTCTAACACATATTAGGACCAAACTTTAGGTGTCCTTTTGTTTGAAAGTGAAATTGTCAATTAATTACAATGAATTGCAATCTTTATATTAAAATCGCTCTTAGCCTTTAACGTGCGTCCAACAAACAAATTCCTTCGTGTGGGATATCCCCTAAATCTGGATTAAAGCTTGCAATAGACGATACCGATGATCTTCAAAATTCTACTATGGCTATATTTAAACAATGTGTTTAAAAGATTTGTTCTATATAGACATTAGAAAATAATATAGTATTTGGCCGCATGTATTGTGAAACATACACTCACAGAAAACGAGGGAGAAACTAGTCCATTTGCATGATAAATTGTCACATCATATTTGCAGATTATTACATGAATATTTGATGATTTATTCCCCAAAGTATCTATTTCACAAATTTGTCCATTGTAGTTTTAAAATACATACCTTGGGAGGAAACTCTTAATGAGATCAAAATTATTGTGCCATATATATTTTATAATGGATTGCTAGTCCGTCAAAAAGATTGTTGGGGGAAGATTCTTTGTGGGTGATATCCAGATTTTCAATTAGAATCCACACAAGAAGAAATTCTTGTCTCTCGATTTAATGGAATCCGAGCACAATACACACTTTTATGTGAATCTTGTATTCTAAAAACTCATATGTTCTTCGGGTGATATATGTCTGCACCATCAGTTACATGAAAAAATTGTGTATTTAGGGGTCACATGAATGAAAATCAACCATAGTCCCTGTTGGATAAGTTGAAACTGAAATACGTTAGGAATTAAGAGATAATCATGTTCCTAGTTAATAAAGGAAAGAGATAAGTCTATTAGGATTATGAATTATCCTAGGAGCTTTATATAAGCTCGAAGTCGGATTAGACTTGAAATTATTCTTGTAACGTTTCCTTGCATCATTGAGCTGAAAAGACTGATTGTGTCTAAGTTCGTTGGTGAGGTTGAACATATAGTGGATTGACAGAATCCTCTGGCCCAGACGTAGGAGTTACTCACATTGAGGCTCTGAACTGGTTAAATTGCTCTGTGTCATATCTTCTCTTTTATTGCTTGTTATTTCTGCGTTAAGTTAGAAAGCGAGAGAGCGATTAACGAACGAACCGAAACCGTAACGAACCTAAACGTGTGTTGAAGTTGAGTTGAGTTCTCAACAATTGGTATCAAAGTATTAGGTTAGGATGTCTAATACACGGATAGAGGTTGATCGGTTTGATGGGTCTGGCGATTTTATGTTGTGGAAGATTCGCATGCTCACGCATCTTGGTTACTTGGGTTTGAAGGAAATTCTCATGGTTGAGAAGCTACTTCGAGAACCGGCTAAGTCTGAATCAAAGGAGGATGAGGATGAAGCGAAGGAGGGAAATGCAGTACCAGCTGACATTGATCCCTCGAAGGTAGAAAAACCAGAGAAAGCCATGAATCTGATTGTTCTGAACGTTGGTGACCATGTTCTACGGAAAATTAGCCACTGCACAACAACAACAGCTATGTGGTCATTGTTGGAGAGGCTGTATATGTCTAAGTCTCTGCCGAACAAAATTTTCCTGCAGTTAAAGTTTTATAACTTTAAGATGACTGATGCTATATCTGTTGATTCAAATATTGATGACTTCCTGAAGCTAGTTTCTGACTTGAATAGCGTTGGAGTCATGGTAACAAATGAGGTGCAAGCAATATTACTTCTATGTTCTTTGCCATCTCGATACAAGCAGCTAAAGGAGACTTTGAAGTATGCAAAGGACGCCATAACTCTAAAGGTTGTTATTGCAACAGCTCGTGATAAGGAAAGAGAGTTGAAAGACAATGGTTGGAGTAGTAAAGAAGCTGGAGAAGGTTTAGTCATGAAATATAGAGGAATGTCTGAATGGAGAAACGATTATTAGAAAAATAACCGTGGAAGATCAAAGTCAAGATCGAAAGTGGTGTGTTGGCATTGTAAGAAGGAAGGACATCCCAGGAAGGATTGTTTCTCTCTTAAGAAGAAGTATGAAAGAGAGGAACAAGGTGAAGCAGGTGTTATCACAAAGAAGCTTCAATATCATGACGCGTTGAACGTCTCTGATCTGAATCCAAGAAATAACTGGGTTATTGATTCAGGGTGTACCTATCATATGACGTCCAGAAGACACTGGTTTGATACCTTTACAGAGATAAACGGAAATCAGATTCTACTTGGGGATAATCATTCGGTGGAGGCTAAGGGAATTGGGTCTATTAAGTTACTGACTTGTGGAGGCTCAATTTTCAGGATGAACAACGTCAGATATGTTCCAAACCTGAGAAGAAACTTAATCTCCACTGGAACACTTGACAAACTCGGGTTCCAACATAGTGGTAGAGATGGTAAGCTCACGTTTCATAAGAATGGAAGGCTAGGATTGAGAGGAAATCTGATAAACGGATTGTATATCCTCAAAGGTGAAACTGTGACAAGTGAAGTTCACCAAGTAGAAGCTTCAGAACCAAAGAGCAATATCACTGGACTATGGCATAATAGATTAGGCCACATCAGTGAGAAAAACCTGAAGATCTTAGTTAGCAAGGAGATACTAACAAAGAAGGAGATCACTACTCATGATTTTGGCGAAGATTGTGTGATTGGAAAGACCAAGCGTGTAAGCTTCTCAGTTGGAAAGCATGACACGGATAATGTGCTTGGGTATGTACATGCTGACCTTTGGGGGTCTCTTAACGTACATCCATCTCTGTCAAAGAAACAATACTTCTTATCGATCATCGATGACTGCTAGTGTAAGGTGTGGTTATATTTCTTGAAGACAAAAGATGAAACTTTCGCAAGTTTTTGTGAGTGGAAGACACTGGTTAAAAATCAAGTGAACCAAAAGGTCAAGTTTCTCCGAACATACAATGGTCTAGAGTTCTATAATAAGGAGTTCGATATATTCTGCAAGAAGAATGGAATTCAAAGGCACAGAACGTGTAGTTACACGCCACAACAGAATGGCATTCCAGAGCGTATGAATCGAACTATTATGGAGAAGGTCTGATGCATGTTAAACCAATCAGGTTTGAGTGAGAGTTTCTGGACAAAAGCTGTAGCTACAACAGCTTATTTGATTAATAAAACACCGTCGTCTGCGATTGACAACAACATTTCTAAAGAAATTTGGCTCAAGAAGAAGCCTGGATACAAACACCTAAGAACGTTTGGATCAATTGTCTATGTACATATTGATCAAGGAAAGTTGAAGCCAATGGCTTTGAAGGGAGTATTTTTAGGATACCCACCGGGTGTCAAAAGCCTACAAGGTCTGGCTATTGGATCAAAAGAAATGTATCATAAGTCAGAATGCTCTGTTTAAAGAACATGTGATGTATAAAAACATGTTGGGGTTAGAAACGACTAAGAGTCCACTGAAGAAGAAGCTAAGGAGAACTTAGATAGTGGAAAAGCTAAGGTTATCACGAAAATACCACGTGAAGAAGGAGAGCCTGCAATAGCTAACTCAACAGGTTCTAAAACAGGTGGAGAACCTGATCCTGTTCAAGCTGATTATGACTCTGAAACAGAAACATAAAATAATAGTAAAGTTGATACATAAACTATGAGTGGTGGTTTGACGAATTACCAACTCGCAAGGGATATACATACGAGGACTATTGTTCCACCTGCAAGATACACGGATATCACTCCTCCCTTGAAATTCACAGAAGAGTCTGAAGTGGCGTTTGCCCTTGCTGCAGCTGAAAAGTTAATAGAGGCTGAAGAACCCAGAGACTATTATGAGGTCATGAGCTGTAAAGATAAGAAGCTTTGGAAGGTAGCTGCTGGTGAAGAGATGATGTCTTTGGACAAGAATAAAACGTGGGTAGTGGTTGATAAACCTGAAGGACAAAAAGTCATTGGGAGTAAATGGATATTCAAATTGAAACCAGGAATACCGGGATTTGAGCCTAAGAGGCACAAGGCCAGATTAGTAGCAAAAGGCTATGCTCAACGTGAAGGTATTGATTATCAAGAAGTATTCTCACTTGTAGTGAAGCATATCTCAATTCGAATCATGATGTCATTAGTTGTTCATGCTGATTTGGAGCCTGAACATATGGATGTTAAAACAGCCTTTCTTTATGGACACTTGGAAGAAGACATATATATGTCTCAGCCTGAAGGTTTTGAAGTAGGTGGACCTGAGAAGGTGTGTTTGCTCAAGAAATCTTTTTATGGATTGAAACAATCTCCAAGACAGTGGAATAAACAATTTGACAAGTTTATGTTGGATCAAAGTTTTTTGAGAATTGAGCAAGATCAGTGTGTCTACGTGAAGGAAGTCTCTAAAGATGACTTTGTGTATTTTCTGTTGTACGTGGATGACATGTTATTAGCAGCCAAGGATATGCATGAGATTACAAAGCTAAAGGGCTTGTTAAGCTCAGAATTTGAGATGAAGGATTTGGGGAATGCTAGAAGAATTCTTGGTATGGATATATTCCGAGACAGGAAGAATGGGATATTGAAATTATCTCAGTCTGAATATTTGCAGAAAGTACTAAGAAACTTCAATACGGCAGAATCAAAGAAGGTGAATACACCTATTGGAGCACATTTCAAGTTGTGTTTTGTGGAAGATGATTCTGAGGTGTCAGACACAAACATGGTTTCTTACTCAAGTGTTGTAGGAAGCATCATGTATGTTATGGTAGGATCACGACCTGACCTAGCATATGGAGTGAGTTTGGTAAGTAGGATTATGAGTAGACCTGGAGAAATCCACTGGGAAACCGTGAAGTGGTTGCTGAGATATATCAAAGGAGCATTTCAGTTATGTCTAACTTATACAAAAAGAAAAGAATTTTCTGTTCATGGGTTTTGTGACTCTGACTATGCAGCGGATTTGGACAAGAGTATATCAATTTTTGGATATGTTTTCTAGGTAGGAGGAAATACTGTAAGCTGGAGGTCGCATTTGCAGCCTGTGGTGGCTCTATCGACAACTGAAGCTGAGTATATTGCCTTATCAGAAGCTGTGAAAGAAATCTTGTGGATTAAGGGATTACTGAAATAGGTCAGATTTGAGCAGAAGTTTGTTTCTGTGTGGTGTGATTCGCAGAGTGCGATCTGTTTGCCAAAGAACAAAGTTTATCATGAGAGGACGAAGCACATTGCTACTAAGTACCATTTTATCATAGATTGGATCGCTTGGGGAGAGGTGGAGGTACTGAAGATTCCAACCTCAAGAAATCCGGCTGATGTCTTGACAAAAGTTGTACCAGTGAACAAGTTCAACAGCGCGTTGGAGTTGTTGAAGGTGACTGAAGCTTGAAGATAGCTTCGTCATTGCCAGTGTAAAGATTCAAAGTGCAATCACTATGAAGATGATGTTTTCAGGTGTTGACTCAAGGTGGAGTTTGTTGGATAAGTTGGTCCAAAACTGAAATACATTAGGAATTATGAGATAATCATGTTCTTAGTTAATAAAGGAAAGAGATAAGTCTATTAAGATTATGAATTATCCTAGGAGCATTACATAAGCTCGAAGTCGGATTAGACTTGAAATTATTCTTGTAACGTTTCCTTGTATCATTGAGCTGAAAAGACTGATTGTGTCTAAGCTCGTTGGTGAGGTTGAACATATAGTGGATTGCCGGAATCCTCTGGGCCAGACGTAGGAGTTACTCACATCGAGACTCTGAACTGGTTAAATTGCTCTATGTCATATCTTCTCTTTTATTGCTTGTTATTTCCGCGTTAAGTTAGAAAGAGAGCGAGAGCGATTAACGAACGAACCGAAACCGTAACGAACCTAAACATGTGTTGAAGTTGAGTTGAGTTCTCAACAGTCCCATATGCCATGTAACTTTTTTTAAAAGAGGCCTAGGTAGGATTCCAACTATCCCTTGTGCTGAAAGAATGCTTGAATATATTGCCACTACCTCTCCATAAGAAAACATATTTTGCCCTCAATCACTTCACACGTTGATCTTGGAAAGCATCTTTACTAGTTTTTAGGACCTCCACGCGATGTGTTCTTCATCTTTGATTGTCTTACACATTTGTCAAAGATGAATTTCTTATTAACAAAATCAGATAGCGCATCGATGACCTATCATGTCCATTACACAGCCTAGTTACAACAATAAGTTTTTGTTGGTAGAATAGATTTGGTTGCTATACTAGGATAGAGTATATAAAGTTTCTCTGTGATTGACTTGATAGGATGTGGTTGCAACAAAGTAGGGTGATAGTTATACTTAGATATTATGTGAGTCCCCACTTTTCGAAACCTCTTTCACAAATTTGTTTGCTTGAGGACAAGCAAAATGTTAAGTCTGGGGAGTTGATATAGCCCATTTATTACCGGTTTTAGGCTATATTATATGCTCTATTTAGAGTCTATTATGTGTGTCTAGGCTATGTTTTAGAGTATTTACAGGTCCAGGAACGTTTTGGAAATATATGAGATACTTGGAGCTTTTGGAGCGTTTAGAAGAGAAGAATCCGTAGCTGATCATCTAGAGAGTCGACGAAGCCATCGATTGATGGACCACACTTGGCGTCGACCGATGATCGAAGCTCGAGAGCGATCGATGCAACACACTTGCCATCGATCGACGATCAAAGCCCAAGATAGAAAGACAAAAATGGCATAGACGAGTTTTGACCTAGAATTAGGGTTTTATATTTATGTCTTGAAAAAGACAGAGAAAAAGAAGAACATAAGTTAGACAGAGCACTTTAGTTTCATTTTGTATTAGGAGAGAAAGGAGAGACTCCTTCAAAGTCCTCCTGGAACTCCTTTATTTTTTTATATATTTTATATTTCATATATATTCAATTCATATATGATTTATGTGATAAAGATCATGTTTGAGTAGTTACTAATTAGATTTAGGGTTGAATGATAGCAACTATGGATTAGCCCAAAAATATGATTGTTAGGTTAAGTTAATATCCATTAATTTAGTTGTACTTAAAGCTTGCATTCTAGAGTAGCTAACTAGGATCTCGATGATAGGACATGGACAACTACGAGAGTAGGTTCTGTGCATAATAGATTTTGTTGAACTAGTCTGTTAGATACATGCGAGAGCTGGTCTAATAAGTATGGTGGACTTATCAAATCTCACTCATACTTCTTTCTGATTTCACCATCGATTGACATCAGGCCTAAGCCATCGATTGACATCAGGCCTAAGCCATCGATCGATGGTCGTTCCTTTTGCTCGCATACGAGAGTTGGAGTTAAAATGGTCAGAATAGTTAACATTTGAGTTCTAGAGTATTTACATTTTCGTGTCTCCTATCCATTATAATTCATTAAGGTTGAAACCCTAGATCTAACATATTTACATTTATATTTACATCTAGAATATTTACATATTTGCATTAGTAGCATATTTCCATATTACATCCTACTTCTTGAGAAGGAATATTTCCTTAATCTGATTATTCATTACCAATATATATAGTCGTTTTGCTTAGTCTTTAGAAATAAGAAATCTATTGTGTTCATTTGCTCTTTGTAGATTCGATCCCTAAGTACTACACCGGATCTCTTTTGGCAAGAGTATTATAGAGTGTGTTAAGATTAGGGTTAATTTGACAGTTGATTGTTTAGGATATTTATTACCTTGCTAGAAAAAAATACACACCACGTCACTTTGGCTTCTCTTTGACCAAACGAAGTGCTGCCTTTGCTCTAAAAGCTTGTCCTGATCAGTTAAGTACCAGATCCTTGATGTGTTACCTCCTGCTCGTACTCTTTTTTCACAGCAGCATATTAGAGACATACCATCCTCTCTCCCTTCAAAAGGATTTGACCACAAATCATGCTCTTCCATAATGAATGAGCTTTCTGGACCAGAATGTTATTACTTCTACCAAACACAAACAAACTTCCTCCTGGCTCAAAAACAACAACTTTTTGACAATACACAAGTAATCCAAAAAGCTAAACTGAAGGTATAAAGTAAATATGGTCAGTAAACCACAAGTTAAAGTCTTAATACTTTCACCTTGATCAACCAAAGCAAGCGCCAATTTAGAAGCTGTAGATGACTCTCCAAACACTCCCTCTTTCTTCTTTGTTTGACCAGGCACGTGATCACACATAACTGATGATCTATTCTCTTGTTTCAGATGGTTGTCCAAGTTGTCTCCATGACAAAGAGTGGTTGGTTCTAATTCAATCTTCTATTCTTTCTCATCATGTTTTGATATAGTCTCTTCCTTCTTCTCAAACAATTTGAAAGGAAGATTAGTAGAAGATTGCTTTGCTTCTTCAGGTTGTTGTATGTCAGGGTATTCCCCTTTCTCAGGTTCTGTTGTCCTTATGAGATGCGATCAATAGCCTGGAATGCCTGAAGAAACTCTTTTTTTTTTAAGTTGTCTTCGATTTGCTGATTGTGCATGTAATCAAGTTGGTGAGGTTTCTTTTGATACTCACGACCATATGAACTCCTTGCCTCTTCTCTAAATGTCAAAACACGTTTATAAGATGACCTAGATTGGCTGCGCAACCGTTTCAAATCATTTTGTAAATACCTCTTGGCTACAAACTTTTTCTTCATGACAGTTCATCTCATACCAACAAGAACTTGTTGCTCTCCAGTTCATCTCCTAGTGTTAGCAACATGATACCACCAGTCAAGTGAATAACCATATAATTCACTAACTGCAACTCGAACCCGCTTCTCTGCTGTGTATTTATTGCAGCCAAAGGCTAAATTCATTTCCTTTTCCCATTCTAAGTATGAATATGGACCAAACTCTCCATAGAAGAGTGGAATCTGGAGATATTTTTTCTTTTAATTCCAGATATATATAGGTTTCTAACTGATAGATTTTGTGCTCCTAGATGAAAATTTAAATCCTAACCTTCAAGTGGCTCTGATACCATTTGGTACAGCCCTGGAATGTCTGTCTCTCCCTGGATCACTTGAAGGGGCGCGTGTGGATGATAGGTGATGAAGATGTTCTTCTCCTCAGAACTATGGGATGCTCTAAAGATGTTTCACTACTATATGGCACATGTGCTCCCTACTTTTGCAGATCACAAGAGATTCCTCTCTTTCTAGTGAAAAGGCTGTTCACACATGAACAAGATAAATAAGTCTCCTAAGAGAAGCATAATTTTATTGAATAATGGTTGATTTATTACACAGAGGCTTTTGGTTACATAAATAAGAAAGAAAAAAGGAAATCCTAAATTAATGTAAATCATAAACATAAACCAAGTTGGTTTAGTAAAAATAATATCTTAATCTTATTAAATAACCACACTTAATCATAATTTGTTTACACCTAATAAAATCATAAATAAACTGAAAATAAATCATCTTGGACGTGCCTAATCTTCTTGGGCCAATTATAATTGAAGCTGGCTTGTCTTTCCACTTTTTGGACCGTTAAAGGCCTTTTTCGAACAAATCTTTGTTGGACTCGATCCAACTTGTTCCTGGTTCGACCAAGTTGATCCTTATACTCATTTGGATGATAAAGATACTCCTTATGTTCCATTTCAAACTCATTTCTCGCACATGTCGGTTTGACCAGTCCATTTTTTGATCATACCAAATCACCCAATCAATTTCTTGTACAACCAGCTTCATCCCATCCAGATCCTTGTCAACCAGGGTCCTCACTGGTCATCCAGGATTTTCTAAATTCAGTCCATGCTTTATAAAGGCCTCATAAAGACCCACAGCCTTTTCTGGATTCAGTACCTCATGGATCAAACCTATAAGCTTTCCATAACGCCCAACAGATCATGCCATGATCCATTGCCTAGCTCCGTCCTGTCTTGATTTCATGTCTTTTAGTATGGAGCTGATCAGGATCGCGCCAGTTCCTATTTTCTTTTGGGTGGGGTTTCTATTGACTGAAGGATCCAAAACTGGCCTCCAACATTAATCAATTTAAATCTCTCATCGTGAGGCTTGGTATATACTGGATCAGATTTCTCGCTTGTGTTTGAAAAGACAAGTCTGTGTGAGTATCTTTCCCCTTTTTCTTCCTTTCAATAAACAAAATCTGAAACAAAGAAAAGATTAAGGTGATTTCCTATGGAGTAAAAGGGTGGAAAATTTTCTTATGACCTCATTATTTTACTTTGAATGGAATGATCAGAGAGCTGGAAGCAAAGGGTAATAAAATTTCTTGTGACCCATTATTTTCTTATACTTTTGTAGAGAAAAAGAAAAAAAAACAAGAAAAATAGAATGAGAAAAGAGAGAAAAGAGAGAGGAAATTATCCGGAGTAACACTCTCTATTTAATCAGTAACCTAAACGTATAAGATTCAATGTATCCTTTGATTAAAATTCCCTCGAAGATATTGCACCTTAAGCTCTTAAATGAGGTCAGTGGTGGTGAATTTGGATATCTTTTATGAGTTGTGGGCTGAAAATAGTTAGGTTGCTAAGAAGAGGTGTAGTTCATGAAAGTATTTTCTAAGGTTGATATTATTTGATGTGAATTGCAACATGTAATGGTGAACGTGATGGTTCTGAAGTATAAGTGAGTTCATGAGTCTTCAAACCTATTTCACATGTTTAATCTTTGTTTTTTCTTAAGGGCAAACAAAGGTCAAGTATGAGATAGCTGATATATCATGATTTTTATAGGTTTTTGATCATGATATAAGGCTTATTTTAGAGTCTTTATAATATGTTTTGAGTCGTTTTTAGAGTCTTTACATGTTTAGGTACATCCTGGAAAAATTTGAAGATTCTAAAGAAGTTTGGATTATGAAGAGAAATGAGGCTAAAAAGACCAAGTTGGATTTGATTTTTCACCATGGTGTCAATCGGCACTCACCTTGTTGCCGGTCAACACCCATCCTTACAAAGCAAATCAAGGTGTTTTTAAAACAAGTTTCAAGAATTTTAAAGCCTTGGGAGTTTCCATTAGTTACACATGAGTTGCAGACGTGTTTACACCAATATAATCCATTTTACGTCATTGTTTAGGCTGCACTTTATATACTTTTAGAGAACTTTGGAGCTACAAATCAGAACTCCTTTAGAGAGAGGATTTCAAAGTCCTTTAAATCCTTATTTGATTTATTTATGCAATTTATTCATATGATGATTGGTGTTTCATTGATCATGTTTGAGTAAATTCACATGTTAGATTTAGGGTTTTTAAAGGATTGATGAATTGCTAGAATAAATTGATCTTTCATTCTTCATCTTGATTTTTCTTAATGCTAGAATTGGATTGACAAACCTAAAATCAAGATCATTGGATAATTAGTAGATACAAAGCATTGTTGATTGCATGAATTAATCATTGATGGTCTAAACACCTATCTGCAAATATATTTAGTTTAGGGATTTATTTAACTTATCAAACAACAATCTTAATGCTTGTTTGGACTGATTAAATCTGCAAAGAAATTTTGTATTCTATGAATTAGATTATCTACGCAAGAAAATTCTATTGATTTGAGCATTATGATTTGAGTTTTAGAATTGTTCTTAATTAATTCCTAATAATTTATTTATCTGCAACTATTATTTCCTACGAATTTTTCCGAGTTTATTGCTTTCTCTCATCGCTTACAACTCTTTTTAATCTACTGATGTTTATTTCTTTACTACTATTGTTGTATAAATTAGTTTGAAAACTATTAAGTATATTGTGAGAATCGAGTCTCTATGGATTTGATCCCTAAATGCTACATCATACTCTAAAGCTGTAGAATAGTTCAAAAGTAAATTTAAGCATGTCAAATTGCTAGGTGGAGGAAACATAATCTACAATAAAAAAGGGAAAGATAAATGAAAAATAGAGGGCGGTGAAGGAGTCCAAAACTCAGGAAGATACTCTTAATTCCTCACGAAAGCTACAAGAGGCGTATGAAGACGAATAATCTTATTAGCCTCAAAAGAGTTAAAACGTTTGGTACAAAAAGAGACTCAAATTCAAAATTCTATCATTCTCTAACTAAGGAAAGGAAAGCCATGAATCAAATTATTGGATTATGTGATGAGAAAGAAAATAACAAGAGAGACAGAAGTGGACAAGTGGCGATTAGTTATTTTGAAGACTTACTCAAGTCCACTTGTTCTACAGATTTTGAGGTTCTCATACAAACAATACCATCAACTATCACAGATAAATGAATCATCAACAGACGCGATAGAAGCAGATTTTAATGCCTTATTCATAATGCACCCAAAGAAAGATATGGGTCCAAATGTGATGACTGTCATTTTTTCCAACACTCATGTCATATAATTAAGACAATCATTCCAATATGTTAAATACTATGTTAGAACATGAAATATGGATGCAAGGCTGAACATGACAAATATTTTGTACAATCCCCATTCCTGGAACTTCACATAGGGCCTAGACATTTCAATGAAAACGTAACTGGTTAGGTTCAGAGCACATGAAGTGATCAAGAACATGATATGACAAAGGGAATGACCGAGAAAACTTATTCATTATTGAGAACTGGACAATCGGACTTAGACAGATGGAATGAGATAAAGAGTACGAACCGGAAGATCTGGTGTATCAGAGCTACCAACTTGATGAGCTGGAGCTGCTAAGCTAACCACTGTACCAACTGAACACTAACTAACCAGCTAACACTAGCTGAACTAGCTGGGTGAGCTATCAGCCAGATCAACTTAGCTGACTGAGCTGGTCAGGTACTGACCTAGCTGGATGAACTCACACACTAGGTAACTGCCAAGGCCCAAGAGATACAATTTGGACCATTGATGAAATCAATGGCCAAGCTTTGTCACGAAAGGGTGTAACCCTTGGGAAGCAAACTGTCCCTTTCCCTATAAAAGGAAGGGAAATCAGTAGGTTTGTAAGCACACCCAATCCTTATCCTTCATCCTAAAACACACCAAAATATTCAGGGAAATAGAGATAGGCTGCAGACAGAGAAGTGCTTGTCGAGACCCATTTGAAGGCAAAAGAGAAATCAATTCAAGGAAAAGGAGATAGGCTGCAGACAGGGAAGATATGCACGACCCAGGGATGGGTGGGATCCTTTCTAACAATACAAGCCTTATCTAGGCGTGAGAGACATAGGGCCAGTTCAGTTAGTTCCCTAATGCAAAGTCTTTGTGTGGTCGATCATAGACATGATCGCCCAAGCCTGCATCTCGGATCTCGGATCATAGATCCGACTCGTGAAGAAATATCATGCATGGAACGTTCCTGAAATTCTAGGAAATATATTGGGAATAAGGGAACCAAGACATGGATGAATGGATCGGTTTATGACTGGCTTAACTCGCTCATACGAGACAATGGTTGGATGTTATGTATGGGCTAGAGACTAATGACGAGACATGGGTTGTGTTGAGTCAATCATGGTGTGAATCATGCATCTGACTCATGGAAAGAGTGTACTTGGATTAAGTATGAACTGCCTATGGATAGATGAATGAGAGAAGACCTAATGAGGCATTGGTCATGATTCCGACTCATGTAAGGGAGTTATCAAACAATGGCTAATCAAAGAGGCATGAGTGGTTATGAGAATAACCACTCACGAAGAACCATAGTTTATGCATTAGGATTGCAAGTCTGACTGATGGAGATTCCTCGGGATCATGGCAGGACATGAAGGGTCATGTACCTTAGTTTATAATTCTACTTGCTTCTAGGTGATTGGCTTTAGCGCATCTGATCCTGGGATAAAATAAGGACGATTCATAATGCAACCACTATGGTTGTGAACGTTTTATGGAAAGTGTGAGACTGAGTCTCCAATAGTCATGGCGATATGATTATGGATGACATTGCTGGTCAATGTCTAGAAGAATTGGACTGGTGGATCGCTTAGAGACCAAGCTGCTAGGTACAGTGATGCTCTGATCAAGCTCTATTCACCAAGAGGGTGTGAACAACGAATGGGCGTGAGCATCTGAATGGACGCCACATGTCTCATATGAGCGTAGAATTATATGGAGACATGTGTCCAAGTCAAACCAAAATGCCAAGAGAAGAGGATCACATGAGTGGTAATCAGACCATGATTCACGAGTTACACATATCGATGATTTCCGATAAGAAGACAACTTAGTGGTGCGCTGTGGATCAACCTCGAGTTGGTTGTCTAAGTACAAAGTAATGGCTAAGGCCAAAGTGAACATGGCTATTGCTATGGACCGTGTACCATAAGTGTTGAGTCAATGTGTCCCTATCATGAAGGCCGAGTATGATCTGATCATATATGGGAATGGACAACGTGATCCAGGAACATTGGATCAAAGGGTTGGTACTCACTTGATCAGAAACAATTCGGTTTGAAAGAGCAGGACTGATTGAGTTAGATGGAGATATTGTTCCATGCCTGGTCAAGTAAAAGTAAAGTCTTGTCAGATCTAAGTTAATGTACTCCTAGGATGTTTCTCTGGATGGTATGGGATAGATCCTTGCAAGAACGAATCAAGGACTCAAGTTCTTCAAGGTATGTGAATCGAATGGTGACACAAGAGGCTGCGGAAAAGGCTTCTTGATACTCCTAAGTGAATAGATCGGATATGACACACCGAGATAGACACTCTTAAGGGATTTGTTAGATATGACACACTAACAAGCTCAAGAACACACGAGACAACAAGAGAGAGCCGTCAAGAGAGTACTCGAGAGAGAATAAAAGATGGATTACTTCATTAGGGTTTGGTCGAGACATATATATAGAGAGAGAGTAAGGAACACGCTCCTTAGTCTCGAAAAGAGAATAACATGAAAACCATAGTCTAAAACATAACATAAGTAAAGCAATAAGGTTGGTCCAAAATGTATAACCGAGATAAACTATGATGCATCAACTAGGATATGTGTAAGGGAACTCATGGCCTCGTTAAAAACCTTGATTAGAAAACCCAGTGGGACAAAACTAATCAAGGGAAAAAGAGCACACACAAGAACCCTTGCCTAGATGATGATCAGCTTGGAGATGGAATGGCTTGAATGGTAATAAGTATGTCTCGGCTAAGAAAACCATCTCCAAGACTTTCTTCATGCTTCCATGAACTCTTAAGTACTTTCCCAATAGCTTCCTCAAGTTTCTTGGTTTGTGAACGAGTCATTGGTCCTTTGTGAATAGCTAGATCATCTTTGTCTTTGATCTCCAAGTCTTTATCAACTAGCTGGTCCATGATCATATCATCCCCTCCCTCTTGAAAAGGATTTGTCCTCAAATCTGGTTCATCTGCCACAAAAGGAATCAAGTCAGTAACATTGAAGCTATTACTCACATCATACTTACCTTGCAAGTCTAGTTTGTAGGCATTGTTGCTGATCTTCTTTATGACCTCAAAAGGTCCATCAATCCGCGGCATCAGCTTAGACTTCCTTTCATTAGGAAACCTCTCTTTCCTTAAGTGAACCCAAACTTGATCACCCACTTCAAAGATCATTTCACGCCTTCCTTTGTTAGCATGCTTAACATATTGCTTGGTTTTCTTTTCAATATTGAGCCTTGCTTGCTCATGAAGTTGTTTTACCATCTCAGCTTTCTTTTTGCCATCAACACTAACTCTGTCACACTCAGGTAAAGGTATAAGATCCAAAGGAGAGATGGGATTGAACCCATAAACAATTTCAAAAGGAGAAAACTTAGAAGCAGAATGCATAGCATGATTATATGCAAATTCACAATGAGGTAAACAATCTTCCCATGATTTCAAATTCTTCTTTATGAATGCACGCAAGAGTGTTCCTAGTGTTCTATTGACTACCTCAGTCTGCCCATCAGTTTGTGGATGACATGTAGTAGAGAACAAGAGCTTAGTACCTAGTTTAGACCAAAGAGTCTTCCAAAAATAACTAAGAAATTTAGTGTCTCTATCAGACACTATAGTCCTAGGCATGCCATGTAAACGCACAATCTCTTTAAAGAACAAGTTAGCAACATTCAAAGCATCATCAGTCTTGTGGCAAGCTATAAAATGAGCCATTTTGGAAAACCTATCAACAACAACAAAGATTGAATCCTTTCCGGTTCTAGTTCTAGGCAATCCAACAATGAAGTCCATAGAGATATCATTCCAAGGATGATGAGGAATAGGTAAAGGAGTATACAAACCATGTGACTGAACCTTTGACTTAGCTTGCTTACATGTTGCGCACCTCTCACAGATTCTTTCCACATCTCTCTTCATGCGTGGCCAAAAGAAATGATCCTGCAAGACTTTAAGAGTTTTAGCAACACCAAAATGTCCCATAAGGCTTCCTCCATGGAATTCTCTAACAAATAAATCTCTCAAAGAACAGTTAGGAACACATAGACGATTATCATAGAAAAAAAATCCATCCTGTCTAAAGTAGTGCCCCACAGCAAACTTCTCACATGACCTATATGCATCCTTGAAATCAGAATCAGTGTCATACATTTCCTTAATTTGTTCAAAACCCAAAAGTTTAGCATCAATAGTGTTTAAAAGAACATACCTTCGTGAGAGAGCATCAGCAACTATATTTTCCTTACCTTGTTTATATTTGATTACATAAGGAAAGGTTTCTATAAACTCAACCCACCGAGCATGTCTTTTACTTAGCTTGTTTTGGCCCTTAAGATACTTGAGAGATTCATGATCCGTGTGTATAACAAACTCCTTGGGCCAGAGATAGTGCTGCCAAGTTTGTAAAGCTCTCACCAAAGCATACAACTCTTTATCATAAGTAGCATAGTTGAGGGTTGCTCCTCCAAGCTTCTCACTGAAATATGCTATGGGTCTTTTCTCCTGCATCAATACAGCACCAATACCAATTCTTGAGGCATCACATTCAATCTCAAAAGTTTTATTGAAGTCAGGAAGAGTGAGTAAAGGAGAGTTAGTAAGCTTCTCTTTTAGGCATTGAAATGCGGCTTCTTGTGTATCTCCCCATTTGAATCCTACATCTTTCTTGATTACTTCAGTCAAGGGAGCTGCTATGGTACTGAAATCTCGTACAAATCTCCTATAGAAACCGGCAAGTCCATGGAAACTCGTTACTTCACTCACATTGGTAGGACTCGGCCAATCTTTAATAGCTTTGATCTTTTCTTGGTCCACCTTAACACCATCTGCACTCACAACAAAACCTAGGAAGACCAAGTTATCCGTACCAAAAGTACACTTTTTCAAGTTAGCATAGAGTTCTTCCTTCCTCAAGACATCAAGCACAGCCCTAAGATGTTCTATATGATCCTCATAACACTGGCTATACACAAGAATGTCATCAAAGTATACCACCACAAAGACACCAATGAATGATCTAAGAACATGATTCATCAATCTCATGAATGTACTAGGTGCATTAGTCAATCCGAAAGGCATTACAAGCCATTCATACAAACCATGTTTAGTCTTAAATGCAGTTTTCCATTCATCTCCTTCTTTCATCCTAATTTGATGATAACCACTCTTAAGATCAATCTTAGAAAAGATGCAAGAACCATGTAATTCATCAAGCATATCATCTAATCTAGGAATAGGGTGTCGATACTTCACCGTGATATTGTTGATAGCTCTACAATCCACACACATCCTCCAGCTACCATCCTTCTTTGGTACAAGTAAGACAGGAACAGCACAAGGACTCATGCTCTCACGAATATGCCCCTTCTCCATTAGTTCCTCAACTTGTCTTTGCAACTCCTTTGTTTCTACTGGATTAGTTCTATAGGCAGGACGATTAGGAAGAGATGATCCGGGAACAAAGTCTATTTGATGCTCAATCCCACGGATAGGTGGAAGACCTATAGGGTTCTCTTCTGGAAAAACATCTTTGTACTCCTGCAAAAGAGATTCAATCTCACTCGGATATACCGGTTCAAGATTAGTCAAGCTTGAGATTGATTCCTTAGAAACAAGTAAGATTATAGTTTGTTTAGTATAAAGAGTTCTTTTGATATCACCCGTTTTGGCATAGAAGCTTTGTTGCTTGTTTGATGAAGGTTTGAGATCAATCTCCTTCTTCTTTTGGAGTTGTATCTGATCTTGTTGAACCTCCTTAGGCGTCAAAGGAACCAAGACAGTCTTCTTGCCCTTGAACTCAAAAGAATGTTTGTTGGAATATCCATCATGGATTACTCTCCTATCAGATTGCCAAGGTCGTCCAAGAAGTATATGTCCAGCCTCCATGGGTAACACATCACAAAGGATCTCATCCTCATATCTCCCAATAGCAATAGGGACCATAACTTGATTAGACACTCGCATCTCTCCTTCTTCATTGAGCCATTGTAGTCGGTATGGTCTTGGATGCTTTCTAACTTGTAGACCCAACTTTGTAACCATGGTTTCACTAGCTGCATTGACACAACTTCCTCCATCCACGATGATACTACAAACCTTCCCTTGGACTAGGCCCCTTGTGTAGAATAGGTTTTCTCGTTGCTCTAGTTCCTCGGCCTTGCTTTGGAGATTCAAAATCCTTCTCGCAACCATCAACCTTCCTTTCACTGGTTCTACTTCACTTTCTTCTTCAGATAGATCAGGGTCAGTCCTTGCCTTGTCATCCTCAGACTCATACTCTCCATTCTCAAGAAGGATCATGACTCTTTTGTTGGTACACTCGTTGGCATAATGTCCACGCCCTTGACACTTGAAGCATTTGACATCTCTAGCCCTTGAAGTACTGCCTTCAGTCTTTACCTTATCCTTATTGAAAGTACTGAGGGGTTTAGTCTCTTCTTTAGGTTGAATCTTGTTATCTTTCAAATGATTCAGCTTCTCTTCTTTAAATGGTTGATGCTTAGCAATTCCATAGCTTCCTCGCGAGTGATGCTTCCTCTTAAGTTGTTGCTCCACTAGAATAGCTTTGTGCAACATTTCCTCTATCTCAACATAATGCTGCATCTCCACACTATCTTGTATCTCACGGTTAAGTCCTCCAAGAAACCTTGCCATAGTAGCTTCTCTATCTTCCGAGACACCAGCTCTCAACATCAGTAGCTCCATGTCTTGATAGTATTCCTCTACTGTCCTTGATCCTTGGGTGAGTCTTCTCAACCTTTGATGAAGATCACGGTGATAGTGGGTTGGAACAAACCGTTTTCGCATAAGAGACTTCATTTCATGCCATGATTCAACCGGATATTCTTGATTAAGTCTTCTAGTAGTCACTAGCTGATCCCACCAACTCAAGGCATAGTCATAGAACTCAGTTGCGGCAATTTGAATCCTTTGAGCATTGGTGTAGTGTTGACAATTGAATACAAGCTCTATCTTCTTCTCCCATTCAAGGTACGCATCCGGATCAACTTTGCCATGGAATGGAGGGATTTTGAGTTTTAAACCAGCAAGATCATCACGGTGAGGTCTCCTTCCTTCAGGTTCACGCCTCTGCCTTCTCCTACTTCCTCTAGAAGATGAAGAAAACCCACTTCTTTCAGCTCGGTCTCGCTCATAATAGTTGTCAGTTTCTTGAGATCCAGCATGCTCTTGTTGGGTTTGAGTACGTCTGTTTCTTCTAACCTCATGACCATGTCCTTGACTAGTAGCTTGTCTAATCTCTTCACGGATTTCTCTTAGACTATCCTTCATCATCTCGGTCATATTGGTTAGCATAGTCTGATTAAGTTGAGCAGTCATGGCTTCCATCAATAACTTGTTCTTTCTTACTAGCTCTGCTTCTTCATCCGTGACATTACCCATTGGTACCTGAAACAAAGACGAAATCCACCAGTAAAGGAGTTCCAACACAAGTAAGAACACAAGATTAAACTCACTAGCAATATATGAAATCGATTGAGTTGGTAGTCTAATAAGAACAACAAATCCGCAAACAACTAGATCAAGAGATAAATGATTTCAACACACAAACAAGTAGATCCGTGAACAATAAACACGAGAGTGATTGCAACAAACAACAACACACAACAGAATACAAATCTAACAATGGTTTTGCGAAACAAGATGAAAAGATGAGACGTCAAACAAGAGAAAACGAGAACTCCCCTTCCAGAGTTGCTCTGATACCACTTAATGTACTCCTAGGATGTTTCTCTGGATGGTATGGTGATGAATCCCTTGTGAGGAGATCCTTTTTCTCCCTGATTCTTTTGAAGGAAGATCTTCTGGTTTGAGAGTGAAAGGCGTTGATTTCAGTGATGATGGATGGATTAAATGGATGATCTTCAGAAATGATCTATGGGCTGATCAGATCTTGTGTAGATGTGTCTAGATCAAGAGAATGAACTCTGTTTGTGATCAAAGACAAGTTTGCAATCAGAGAATGAACTCTTTAGCAATCAGTGTTCATAGATGAACAAAGGATTCACAAATTTAGAGAGAGTTTTGATAAAAAGAGTGAATAATATTTCTGAAAACAAAAGAGAGTATAAGTAGACAAGAAGAAATTGAAAAGTCCTAAAATTGTAGAAAAATAAGAAAAACTTAATCAAAATTAAAATTGTCTTCAAAACTCAATAATAATTATTTTTGGCTGACTTCTTCACTTCACTTTCGTGGCTTGCCATTCAGAAAGAGAGAATGGATCCACAACTTGTGTATTTGATCTTCTTTTGGGCTGAAAATTGGCCATATGATGCAACAAAAGAGTTGGGCTGAATTTCTTCCCTTCCAGCCTGATCCATCATGCCAATATCACCTCAGTTGGTTCATCTCATCATGCTCCTCTTCATTGTCACTCAGCTGGTTCAGCTCATCCAGCTCCCCTATATCCGAATCAGCAACTGGTTCAGTCGGGGTTGCATCATATGGGATAGATCCTTGCAAGAACGAATCAAGGACTCAAGTTCTTCAAGGTATGTGAATTGAATGGTGACACAAGAGGCTGCGGAAAGGCTTCTTGATACTCCTAAGTGAATAGATCGGATATGACACACCGAGATAGGCACTCTTAAGGGATTTGTTAGATATGACACACTAACAAAACTCAAGAACACACGAGACAACAAGAGAGAGTCGTCAAGAGAGAACTCGAGAGAGAATAAAAGATGGACTACTTCATTAGGGTTTGGTCGAGACATATATATAGAGAGAGAGTAAGGAACACACTCCTTAGTCTCGAAAAGAGAATAACATAAAGACCATAGTCTAAAACATAACATAAAGTAAAGCAAGAAGGTTGGTCCAAATTGTATAACCGAGATAAACTATGATGCATCAAACTAGGATATGTGTAAGGGAACTCATGGCCTCGTTAAAAACCTTGATTAGAAAACCCAGTGGGACAAAACTAATCAAGGGAAAAAGAGCACACACAAGAACCCTTGCCTAGATGATGATCAGCTTGGAGATGGAATGGCTTGAATGGTAATAAGTATGTCTCGGCTAAGAAAACCATCTCCAAG
>MU107538.1:37114-48327 GCA_012274485.2 Sinapis alba
GAATAACTTCTTCAACATAACTCCTATGAGATTTATTCAACTTCATGGAGTCTATACACTGATTAATGGTTCCAAATTAAGCTTTGTACATATTGATTCATCATGGTTCCATTAGTAGCTTGAAGAACTTGCCATATGTTAAAAGGTCTAAACATGGATATCCTCATTAGAAAGTGGAATAACTTCTTCAACATAACTCCTACGATATTTATTCAACTTCATGGAGTCTCTACACTGATTAGTGGTTCCAAATCAAGCTTCTTACATATTGATTCATCGTGGTTTGATTAGAAACTTGAAGAACTTGTCATATGTCCAAAACGGCTAAACACGTATATCCTCATTAGAAAGTGGAATAACTTCTTCAACATAACTCCTATGTGATTTATTCAACTTCATGGAGTTTCTACACAGATTATTGATTCCAATTAAAGATTCTTACATATTGATTCATCCTGGTTTGATTAGAAGCTTGAAGAACTTGCCATATGTCCAAAAGGGCTAAACATGGATATCCTCATTAGAAAGTGGAATAACTTCTTCAACCTAACTCCTATGAGATTTATTCAACTTCATAGAGTCTCTACACTGATTAATGGTTCCAAATCTATCTTCGTACATATTGATTCATCCTGGTTTGATTAGAAGCTTGAAGAACTTGTCATATGTCCAAAAGGGCTAAACATGGATATCCTCATTAGAAAGTGGAATAACTTCTTCAACAAAACTCCTATGAGATTTATTCAATTTCATGGAGTCTCTACACTGATTAGTGGTTCCAAATCAAGCTTCTTACATATTGATTCATCCTGGTTTGATTAGAAGCTTGAAGAACTTGTCATATGTCTAAAGCGGCTAAACAAGGATATTCTCATTAGAAAGTGGAATACCTTCTTCAACATAACTCCTATGTGATTTATTCAACTTCATGGAGTCTCTACACTGATTAGTGGTTCCAAATCAAGCTTGTTACATATTGATTCATCGTGGTTTGATTAGAAACGTGAAGAACTTCTCATATGTCCAAAAGGGCTAAACATGGATATCCTCATTAGAAAGTGGAATAACTTCTCCAACATAAATCCTATGAGATTTATTCAACATCGTGGAGTCTCTACATTGATTAATGGTTCCAAATCAAGCTTCTTACATATTGATTCATCCTGGTTTTATTAGAAGCCTGAAGAACTTGCCATATGTCCAAAAGGGCTAAAGATGGATATCCTCATTAAAAAGTGGAATAACTTCTTCAACATAACTCCTATGAGATTTATTCAACTTCATGTAGTCTCTACACTGATTAATGGTTCCAAATTAATCTTCTTAGATGTTGATTCATCCTGGTTTGATTAGAAACTTGAAGAACTTCTCATATGTCCAAAAGGTCTAAACATGGATATCCTCATTAGAAAGCAGAATAACTTCTTCAACATAACTACTATGAGATTTATTCAAATTCATGGAGTCTCTAAACTGATTAATGGTTCCAAATTAAGCTTCTTACATATTCATTCATCCTGGTTTGATTAGAAGCTTGAAGAACTTGTCATATGTCCAAAAGGGCTAAACATGGATATCCTTATTAGAAAGTGCAATAACTTTGTCAACATAACTCCTATGAGATTTATTCAACTTCGTGGAGTCTTTACACTGATTATTGGTTCCAAATCAAGCTTCTTACATATTGATTCATCCTGGTTTGATTAGAAGCTTGAAGATCTTGTCATATGTCCAAAAGGGCTAAACATGGATTTCCTCATTAGAAAGTGGAATAACTTCTTCAACATAACTCCTATGAGATTTATTCAACTTCATGGACTCTCTACACTGATTAATGGTTCCAAAGAAAGCTTCTTACATATTGGTTCATCTTGTTTCGATTAGAAGATTGAAGAACTTTCCATATGTCCAAAAGGTAAAACATGGATATCCTCATTAGAAAGTGGAATAACTTCTTCAACATAACTCCTATGAGGTTTATTCAACTTCATGGAGTCTCTACACTGATTAATGGTTCCAAATCTAGCTTCTTACATATTGATACATCCTGGTTTGATTAGAAGCTTGAAGAACTTGCCATATGTCCGTCCAAAAGGGCTAAAGATGGATATCCTCATTAAAAAGTGGAATAACTTCTTCAACATAACGCCTATGAGATTTATTGAACTTCATGTAGTCTCTACACTGATTAACAGTTCCAAATAAAGATTCTTACATATTGATTCATCATGTTTTGATTAGAAACTTAAAGAACTTGTCATATGTCCAAAAGGGCTAAACATGGATATCCTCATTAGAAAGTGGAATAACTTCTTCAACATAACTCCTATGAGATTTATTCAACCTCATGGAGTCTTTAAAATGATTAATGGTTACAAATCATGGTTTGTACATATTAATTCATCATGGTTCCATTAGTATCTTAAAGAACTTGCTATATGTCTAAAAGGGCTAAACATGGATATCCTCAATAGAAAGTGGAATAACTTCTTCAACATAACTTCTATGAGATTTATTAAACTTCATAGAGTCTCTAAACTGATTAATGGTTCCAATTCAATCTTCTTACATATTGATTCATCATGGTTCCATTAGTATATTGAAGAACTTGCCATATGTCAAAAACGGCTAAACATGGATATCCTCATTAGAAAGTGGAATAACTTCTTCAACCTAACTCCTATGAGATTTATTCAACTTCATGGAGTCTCTACACTGATTAATGGTTCCAAATCAATCTTCGTGCATATTGATTCATCCTGGTTTGATTAGAAACTTGAAGAACTTCTCATATGTCCAAAAGGGCTAAACATGGATATCCTCATTAGAAAGTAGAATAACTTCTTCAACATAACTCCTATGAGATTTATTCAACTTCATGGAGACTCTACACTGATTAATGGTTCCAAATCAAGCTTCTTACATATTGATTCATCCTTGTTTGATTAGAAGCTTGAAGAACTTGCCATATGTCCAAAAGGGCTAAACATGGATATCCTCATTAGAAAGTGGAATAACTTCTTCAACCTAACTCCTATGAGATTTATTCAACTTCATGGAGTCTCTACACTGATTAATGGTTCCAAATCAATCTTCGTGCATATTGATTCATCCTGGTTTGATTAGAAACTTGAAGAACTTCTCATATGTCCAAAAGGGCTAAACATGGATATCCTCATTAGAAAATAGAATAACTTCTTCAACATAACTCCTATGAGATTTTTTCAACTTCATGGAGTCTCTACAGTGATTAATGGTTCCAAATCAAGCTTCTTACATATTCATTCATCCTGGTTTGAGTAGAAGCTTGAAGAACTTGTCATATGTCCAAAAGGGCTAAACATGGATATCCTCATTAGAAAGTGGAATAACTTCTTCAACCTAACTCCTATGAGATTTATTCAACTTCATGTAGTCTCTACACTAATTAATGGTTCCAAATCAAGCTTCTTACATATTGATTCTTCCTGGTTTGATTAGAAGCTTGAAGAACTTGTCATATGTCCAAAAGGGCTAAACATGGATATCCTCTTTAGAAAGTGGAATAACTTCTTCAACATAACTCCTATGAGATTTATTCAACTTCATGGACTCTCTACACTGATTAATGGTTCCAAAGAAAGCTTATTACATATTGGTTCATCTTGTTTCGATTAGAAGATTGAAGAACTTTCCATATGTCCAAAAGGTAAAACATGGATATCCTCATTAGAAAGTAGAATAACTTCTTCAACATAACTCCTATGAGATTTATTCAACTTCATGGAGTCTCTACACTGATTAATGGTTCCAAATTAAGCTTCTTACATATTGATTCATCCTGGTTTGATTAAAATCTTGAAGAACTTGTCATATGTCCAAAAGGGCTAACCATGGATATTCCTCATTAGAAAGTGGAATAACTTCGTCAACATAACTCCTATGAGATTTATTCAACTTCATGTAGTCTCTACACTGATTAATGGTCCCAAATCAAGATTCTTACATATTGAATCATACTGGTTTGATTAGAAGCTTAAAGAACTTGCCATATGTCCAAAGGGCTAAACATGGATATCCTCATTAGAAAGTGGAATAACTTCTTCAACCTAACTCCTATGAGATTTATTCAACTTCATTGAGTCTCTACACTGATTAATGGTTCCAAATCAATCTTCGTGCATATTGATTCATAGTGGTTTGATTAGAAACTTGAAGAACTTCTCATATGTCCAAAAGGGCTAAACATGGATATTGCTCATTAGAAAGTGGAATAACTTCGTCAACATAACTCCTATGAGATTTATTCAACTTCATGTAGTCTCTACACTGATTAATGGTTCCAAATCAAGATTCTTACATATTGATTCATACTGGTTTGATTAGAAGCTTGAATAACTTGCCATATGTCCAAAACGACTAAACATGGATATCCTCATTAAAAAGTGGAATAACTTCTTCAACCTAACTCCTATGAGATTTATTCAACTTCATGGAGTCTCTACACTGATTAATGGTTCCAAATTAAGCTTCTTACGTATTGATTCTTCCTGGTTTGATTAGAAGCTTGAAGAACTTGTCATATGTCCAAAAGGGCTAAACATGGATATTCCTCATTAGAAAGTAGAATAACTTCTTCAACATAACTCCTATGAGATTTATTCAACTTCATGGAGTCTCTACACTGATTAATGGTTCCAAATCAAGCTTCTTACATATTGATTCATCCTGGTTTGATTAAAAGCTTGAAGAACTTGTCATATGTCCAAAAGGGCTAAACATGGATAATCCTCATTAGAAAGTGGAATAACTTCGTCAACATAACTCCTATGAGATTTATTCAACTTCATTTAGTCTCTACACTGATTAATGGTTCCAAATCAAGATTCTTACATATTGATTCATACTGGTTTGATTAGAAGCTTGAAGAACTTGCCATATGTCCAAAACGACTAAACATGGATATCCTCATTACAAAGTGGAATAACTTCTTCAACCTAACTCCTATGAGATTTATTCAACTTTATGGAGTCTCTACACTGATTAATGGTTCCAAATTAAGCTTCTTACGTATTGATTCATCCTGGTTTGATTAGAAGCTTGAAGAACTTGTCATATGTCCAAAAGGGCTAAACATGGATATTCCTCATTAGAAATTAGAATAACTTCGCCAACATAACTCCTATGAGATTTATTCAACTTCATGTAGTCTCTACACTGATTAATGGTTCCAAATCAAGATTCTTACATATTGAATCATACTGGTTTGATTAGAAGCATAAAGAACTTGCCATATGTTTAAAAGAGCTAAACATGGATATCCTCATTAGAAAGTGGAATAACTTCTTCAACCTAACTCCTATGAGATTTATTCAACTTCATGTAGTCTCTACACTGATTAATGGTTCCAAATCAAGATTCTTACATATTGATTCATACTGGTTTGATTAGAAGCTTGAAGAACTTGCCATATGTCCAAAAGGGCTAAACATGGATATCCTTGTTAGAAAGTGGAATAACTTCTTCAACCTAACTCCTATGAGATTTATTCAACTTCATGGAGTCTCTACACTGATTAATGGTTCCAAATCAAGATTCTTACATATTGATTCATACTGGTTAGATTAGAAGCTTGAAGAACTTGCCATATGTCCAAAAGGGCTAAACATGGATATCCTTGTTAGATAGTGGAATAACTTCTTCAACCTAACTCCTATGAGATTTATTTAACTTCATGGAGTCTCTACACTGATTAATGGTTCCAAATCAATCTTCGTGCATATTGATTCATCCTGGTTTGACTAGAAACTTGAATAACTTCTCATATGTCCAAAAGGGCTAAACATGGATATCCTCATTAGAAAGTAGAATAACTTCTTCAACATAACTCCTATGAGATTTATTCAACTTCATGGAGTCTCTACACTGATTAATAGTTCCAAATTAAGCTTCTTACATATTGATTCATCCTGGTTTGATTGAAAGCTTGAAGAACTTGTCATATGTCCAAAAGGGCTAAACATGGATATTCCTCATTAGAAAGTGGAATAACTTCGTCAACATAACTCCTATGAGATTTATTCAACCTCATGTAGTCTCTACACTGATTAATGGTTCCAAATCAAGATTCTTACATATCGATACATACTGGTTTGATTAGAAGCTTGAAGAACTTGCCATATGTCCAAAACGACTAAACATGGATATCCTCATTAGAAAGTGGAATAACTTCTTCAACCTAACTCCTATGAGATTTATTAACCTTCATGGAGTCTCTACACTGATTAATGGTTCCAAATTAAGCTTCTTACATATTGATTCATCCTGGTTTGATTAGAAGCTTGAAGAACTTGTCATATGTCCAAAAGGGCTAAACATGGAAATTCCTTATTAGAAAGTAGAATAACTTCGCCAACATAACTCCTATGAGATTTATTCAACTTCATGTAGTATCTACACTGATTAATGGTCCCAAATCAAGATTCTTACATATTGAATCATACTGGTNTCTTACATATTGGTTCATCCTGTTTCGATTAGAAGATTGAAGAACTTGCCATATGTCTAAAATTGCTAAACATGGATATCCTCGTTAGAAAGTGGAATAACTTCTTCAACATAACTCCTATGAGATTTATTCAAATTCATGGAGTCTCTACACTGATTAATGGTTCCAAATCTAGCTTCTTACATATTGATTCATCATGGTTTGTTTAGAAGCTTGAAGAACTTGCCATATGTCCAAAAGGGCTAAACATGGATATCCTCATTAGAAAGTGGAATAACTTCTTCAACATAACTCCTATGAGATTTATTCAACTTCATGGAGTCTCTACACTGATTAATGGTTCCAAATCAAGCTTCTTACATATTGATTCATCCTGGTTTGATTAGAAACTTGAAGAACTTGTCATATGTCCAAAAGGGCTAAACATGGATATCCTCAGAAGAAAGTGGAATAACTTCGTCAACATAACTCCTATGAGATTTATTCAACTTCATGGAGTCTCTACACTGATTAATGGTTCCAAATCAAGATTCTTACATAATGTTTCATCATGTTTTGTTTAGAAGCTTGAAGAACTTGCCATATGTCCAAAAGGGCTAAACATGGATATCCTCATTAGAAAGTGGAATAACTTCTTCAACATAACTCCTATGAGATTTATTCAACTTCATGGAGTCTCTACACTGATTAATGGTTCCAAATCAAGCTTCTTACATATTGATTTATCCTGGTTTATTTAGAAGCTTGAAAAACTTGCCATATGTCCAAAAAGGCTAAACATGGATATCCTCATTAGAAAGTGGAATAATTTCTTCAACATAACTCCTATGAGATTTATTCAACTTTATTGAGTCTCTACACTCATTAATGGTTCAAAATCAAGCTTCTTACATATTGATTCATCCTGGTTTGATTAGAAACTTGAAGAACTTGTCATATGTCAAAAAGGGCTAAACAAGGATATCCTCATTAGAAAGTGGAATAACTTCTTCAACATAACTCCTATGAGATTTATTCAACTTCATGGACTCTCTACACTGATTAATGGTTCCAGATCAAGCTTCTTACATATTGGTTCATCCTGTTTGATTAGAAGCTTGAAGAACTTGCCATATGTCCAAATGGGCTAAACATGGATATCCTCATTAGAAAGTGGAATAACTTCTTCAACCTAACTCCTATGAGATTTATTCAACTTTATGGAGTCTCTACACTGATTAATGGTTCCAAATCAAGCTTCTTACATATTGATTCATCCTGGTTTGATTAGAAGCTTGAAGAACTTGCCATATGTCCAAAAGGGCTAAACATGGATATTCTCATTAGAAAGTGGAATAACTTCTTCAACAAAACTCCTATGAGATTTATTCAACTTCATAGACTCTCTACACTGATTAATGGTTCTAAAGCAAGCTTCTTAAATATTGGTTCATCTTGTTTCGATAAGAAGATTGAAGAACTTTCCATATGTCCAAAAGGTAAAACATGTATATCCTCATTAGAAAGTAGAATAACTTCTTCAACATAACTCCTATGAGATTTATTCAAATTCATGGAGTCTCTACACTGATTAATGGTTCCAAAGTTGCATTCTTCCAAGACTCCAAGTCTCCAACACGTTGCTCTCTTCCAAGGCTCCAACATTTGCTCTCTCACGAATTCAACTCTGCAACCACAAAATAAGATAACTTAATCACTCAACGAAGTCAAGAATACACTTATATTGTTATACATTCTCTATACAACTCGTACAGAAGTATGAAAATAGATGTTGTAATCAACAAAGACAACAAAACTATGGTCACAATCTCACATAACTTCACTAGTCTACAAGTTCCATGTTATGTTACTGAGTCACTAACAATAGCATAACAAACAAATCAGAAACTCTATACTGCAGTCACACATTCAAATGAAACAGCTTCACAACCTGTGACTTAATAAGTCTATCATATATCACTCTAACTACATGAACCAACTACACACACATGACACATTCACAAGTAAGATAGTATTTACCATATATTAATATATCATATGCTTGAATCTTCAATTCCTCCTGAGCTACTTGCTTTTTTATTAGCATCCTCATCATCATAATCAAAGTATTCCTCGATGTCTCCTCTATCAAATCATCAAAGAAGTCATTCAAATAATGAGTTAATCAACAAAACTATAAACTGATTCTTTACCTTCAAATTCGACGAACCCACGTAGCCAATTTCGCGTACAGATCAATGCTTGAACAGTTTTAGGGAGGAGGCGATTTCTAAAAAGGTTCAAAACCCGACCTCCCACACTAAACGCTGATTCAGAGGCGACATTAGTGATAGGGATGCTGAGAATATCACGGGCAAGCAGAGCTAAGTCACCATATCTGTGTTGCTTATCTTTCCAATAGTCTAACACTTCCATATCTGAGAAAGCCGAAATATCAACCTTAGTATCAGCCAAATACATGTCCAGATTTGTCCTTTCGTTGTTTGAACCAAACTGGATACACCTTTCAAGCTCAAGCAAATCCTATATTCAAAAAAATCAGAGATAAAGCAGTAATTAGCCAATTATTAAGAGGTTAAAATAAACAAAAAAAATATAAGATACTTACATCATCCAAATCATCTTCAAGAGGCGATTCTGTAAGAAGCTCATGTGGAGTTTTTCTTGGAAGTCTGGAAGAACTTTCTGAAGACTTGGAACTATACTCTTTATAAAGCAACTCCAAATTCTTCTTCACGATTTCAACCTTCTTGTCAGCAGTTCTAGGATCCAGCTTATTATAAGCTTCCTTAAGCATTTGTAGCTTAATCCTTGGATCTAATACAGCTGCCATAGCTAAAACAAGACTGTATTCGTCCCAATATTTTGCAAACTTACTTTGCATATCGACAGCCATTAATCTCATCTCATTATCCTTAGACTTTGCATACCTTTTCAACAACAACTCAATCTTCCATACTAGCATGAAATAAACACTGGCTGTGGGATATTTGACTCCAGAAAAGTATGTTGTGATTGTACTAAATGGCTTCAAGAAGTCTCGAATCTTCTCACCGCGATCCCACTCTTCATGAGAAGGCAAACACTTGTAATTTCTATCATATAGTTGCAGATTAGCAAAAGCTTTACGAAACTTGAGTGCTCTCACCAACATCTCGTAAGTGGAGTTCCAGCGTGTATCCACATCTAAGGACAAATTTTTTATATATTTAATTAGTTCACTCTTGCTCAAATAAAAATCAGTAGCTTTAAGAACTAACGTAAAGTCAGTGACTCTCCATACCTTATTGATGTTGACTCTGAATTTAAATGGTAGCAGAAACTGATTGATGTTGACTGTGAGTTCCAGCTGCAGAAGTTTAGCTAGCAAAACAAATACAGAAAAATGAGAACAAATCTAAACAACTAAAGCAAGCAGCCACATCAAACAACAAAGCAAACAAGAACAAACCCACAAACAAGCTAATATGAACAAACCCACAAACAATACACCAGACACCAAAATCTACTCCTTTCTAACAGAACATAACCTTATAAAACCCACAACGTGTGAAGGAGACAAGAGCTTTCTTAATCCACCACAAAGCCAACAAGTTTAGTTCCACTACCAAATCTAGAAACCTCTTAGATACACAAACATACACTTCTAAAAAACAAGAAAGCTACAACCTTTTTGTTATGTTTTCTCAAAGGCTTGGAGATGGAGGTTTCCGTTCTTTCCGAGACGACGAAGGTCCGTGTCTTCCTCCACAACAAACCTAGAATATTAAATCAAATGGGTCAAATCTGCTTAACAAATCGAACACCAAATCGAACACCAAATCAAACGTACCTCAATGAGGTAACTTCATAGAGTCATAGAACACCAAATCACAACTCGAGAACTCGTTTCTCTCGATTTGGAGCTGTCAAGAGCAAGAGAACTCTCATTTCTCGTATATCTCGATTTGGAGCCGTCAAGAGTCAAGACAAGAAGTGAGAAAAAAATGAAAAACAACGTCGTTTAGTATGTTTATTTTCATAAAAAAAAATGTAAAGGGCTTAGGGTTAGCCCGAATCTTATTTTAGGCGGCCCTAATTTAACCCATATAAAAAGTGACGGGCTTAGGGTCAAAAAATTGAATGCGGACTGGGCTAACCCTACAAATTAAAACCCATATTAACAACCCTACATATGTCCAAAAGGGCTAAACATGGATATCCTCATTAGAAAGTGGAATAACTTCTTCAACATAACTCCTATGAGATTTATTCAACTTCAAAGAGTCTCTACACTGATTAATGGTTCCAAATCAAGCTTCTTACATATTGATTCATCCTGGTTTGATTAGAAACTTGAAGAACTTGCCATATGTTCAAAAGGGCTAAACATGGATATCCTCATTAGAAAGTGGAATAACTTCTTCAACATAACTCCTATGAGATTTATTCAACTTCATGGAGTCTCTACACTGATTAATGGTTCCAAATCACGCTTCTTACATATTGATTCATCCTGGTTTGATTAGAAGCTTGAAGAACTTGCCATATGTCCAAAAGGGCTAAACATGGATATCTTCACTAGAAAGTGAAATAACTTCTTCAACATAACTCCTATGATATTTATTCAACTTCATGGAGTCTCTACACTGATTTATGGTTCCAAATCAAGCTTCTTACATATTGATTCATCTTGGTTTGATTAGAAGCTAGAAGAACTTGCCATATGTCCAAAAGGGCTAAACAT
>MU107539.1:0-37026 GCA_012274485.2 Sinapis alba
CTACAAAAATAGAACAATTCATGAAAAATGTTAATTTTGCCAACTTATTAAAAGTAATGATCATATTGTAAACCTTGAAGTTTATAATAAATACCTGAAAACTTAGAAACAGTCGCCCAAACTTTCTTTCTGATTCTTTCCTCGTGAACACTCAATTGAAATACAGATTTCTGTCATTAATTTAAAGCCAGAGATCAATTTTGCAAGTTTTAAAAACATAAGTATGATAGATCAGTTTCTATATATAACGACCAATCAACATTAATCTTTAATTATATTTTTAATTATTTCAAGAGAATATATGAAAGAAAGAGTGTACCTGGGCGGTCATGACTCAAGAAAAAAATAGAAAAGCTTCAGGAACTTCCGGTATTATTGTAACGAAAGAGAATGAGAGGAGATGTAACTTAAAATGTTGAAAGCTTCTTGATGACTATTGCAAGTCCAAAGGTATCCTATTATATAGAAATTGAATAGGAATATGCGTAGAATTGAATATATGACCCACGAAACTTTTTTTTTCTTTCTATTTTTAATAATAAAAGCGTTGCGAAGGACCACAAAAGAGTGAATGAGTCAACTTTTAACTTTACTAGTATATTTTGGGATTTCGTTGAACACTAAAATAGACAACGACGAAAGCAACAATAATATGTGTCAGTTGCTTATTATTAGGTCGCGTTAACGACTTGGACAACGTTGACCCCATTGACCTATTCGGTCACGTAAGAACTTGTCAAGGAAATTCTTTTTAGTCTGTTCAAGGAGAAGTTGTGACACATACATGAAAATGAAAACTGAAATCGAATCTAAATAGGATTTTAAGTCACAATGGTTCCCTTTTATACATTTTAAAGATGTTGGAAAACATAGATCCAGAAAACTATTGCATTTAGATTTCTATTTCATATTACTTTCTTACAATTACTTTTTAAATCTTGTTTTCCAATAAATTACTAGGTTCGGTGTAGACGCGCGGATCATATATTCAATATTCTGATTTTTAAATTTTATTTAAATGTAAATAGCATTGCATACTATTCCCCTAAGATAACTGAATATATATCATTCAAAAAAGAAGAGTGTAATGCTTGGAAGAAAAATGACTTAAGATATATATGTATCATCCAAATAATTTGAATACGACGACCATTGTTACAACGAAAGTAAAAAAATTTGGATCACAGAAAGAATTAAAGGGAAAAAGTTAGTTTAACCCTTATTTATCCATTTATTAATAGATTAACTCTAATTTTATTTTAGTTACTAGTTTGTTGTTATATCTATTCTACCCTTAATTCTTTTGTTATAAAAAAATAATATTTAAGATTTTACCATTAAACATATTCATTTTTAATAAATTTATGTAGCCACAAACTTATTTTTGACATATTATTTTTTCTTTAACCACAGATTTATTTAAATTTGAAATATTACTTTAACTAGTTTTTCATGTTTTAGCCACAAACTTATCTAATTTTGACATATTTTATACTAATTCGACAGTTTGTTTACCCTTAATTCTTTTGTAACAAAAAATAATGTTTTAGTTTGACTACAAATTTAGTTAATTTGATAGATTTATAAATTTATTTTCTCTTTGTCACAAACGGGTGTGTCACACAAGCAGATCTATTCGTGACACACCAAGGCGAGTTAATTACGGAGTGATAATGTGTCAAGATAATCATTAGATTCAAGAGATTGTTTTGGCGAGGAGCAAGAGTTTTGTTTTTGTCAGCTATCAAAGATGAGTGATTTGTGAGTGCATCTCAAACTTTGTGTCTGTACACAAACCGATCATGCTAGACAGTGGCAACTTCGGTCACTGGAAGGTAAGAATGCGACACATAATCAGAAGAATTGATGAGGATGTCTAGACAACAGTTGAAGATGGCTGGTCTGCTCCTACCATGATAATGGAAGATAAGACAGTAGCACCGAAACCTAAAGAGAGATGGACCGACTCAGACAAGGCAGCATCCAAATTCAATTGTAAAGCTCTAACTGCTATATTCTCAGCTGTAGATTTGGATCAGTTCAAGATTATCCAGGGTTGTGAATCACCCAAGGAAGCTTGGGATACAAAGCAAGCTTAATAATGCCAGGATTAGTGATGGAAATCAACTTTGATTCCTTCAAACTTTCTAAGCAAGTGTGGTATAGTGGCATGATGATCCACTTTAGTATCTCTAGCAATCTCTGCAAACAACCTTCTAAGAATGGTGCTAAAGTGTGGTTACTGGTTAGTCAATAATAAATCTTGATCATAATCCCCTTCTGACTCAGTAAAACTTTTTGAAAAACTTATATATATAGCAAATAAAACTCACAACAAATCAAATAGCGTTAGCAAACCTCCCCCAGACTTAAATTACACTGTCCCCAGTGTAATCCGCCCCAAATTGGTTAGAAAAATTTAAGTCATAAGTAAGTAGTTAATAGAGAAACTTGGTACCATGCACTGTAATAGAGTGTCGATCGATGGTAGGTATGTTGTGTCGACCGATGGTCACTATCCATTATCGACTGATGGTGACTCTATGGTGTCGATCGACGTTGCACTTGTAAGTTTCTACTTTTTTTTTAAAGTACAAAACTCAAAATAGAAAACAATATTAGTAAACCTCCCCTTGACTTAAACAAAACTAACACTAGTGTTATACAGTACGAGATTGATGAAGAAAATAAACCATAAGCACACAATTTAATAAAAGAAAATGGTATACCTGCTTTCTGTTGGTGACCGTCGATCGACAAAGTTAAGTGGCTGTCGATCTATGCTAAGGTTGCTATGTCGATCGATGCTGGCCAGCCATTGATCGATGCTTTGTACAGACTCATGTTCTTTTTTCCTTTTAAAAACCTGTAATAATATAATAAAATCCGAAATTAGACTAATATAATAAAAAAACTAATTAAAACTTAAGTGGGTTACCTCCCACTCAGCGCTTGGTTATAGTCTTAAGCTCGACGTTTGAACTTTCTGACTAGTATGGAGGTGGATCAACACTTGGAAAACAAGTGTCTACATCTTCTTTGCTCATCTGAAACCATGTACCAATAAAGCTCTTTATTGCTTCATCACTTCTAGTTTTCTCATTCTTTGTAACGTCCTAGCAACCTCCATTGAATTCATTCTTCTTGGTAGGTTCTCAATATTGTGTTGTAGCATTCTAAGTCTTGCAGCTGTAGTCTCTGATATATCTTTCAACTGTTGAGAAATATCTTCCTTCATTAAGCTCTGAGAAAAAGCAATCTCATCAAACATATATTCCAATTGTGTTTTTGCTGTTGTCTTTTGTCTGTTGGCTTCAGTGTTGATCGATGGTCGTAGGGTTCTGTCGACTGATGCTCGTTCGTCTGGCCTAAATGCATGTTGTCTTTGTATAGTATCCAAATCTTGCTTCATCTCATCAATGCGTGTAGTCAAAACGGGGAGGCATTTGTATATAGGATAGTAAACATCATCAAGCCTCGTGTAGAAATCATCCAGTGACATCTCTTGAGCTTTGTAGATCACATGCACAATATCATCAATCTCTGCTCTGATGTATGTCCTTTGATTTTCCATAGACATACTTAATCCTTGTTGCATGTTCTGGTAAACATATGTAGCTCTGCTCAAACATAGTAGCTCTCTCTAGAAGTGCTCTAATGTCTCCAGCTTGGACATTCACTATTCTTCCGTATGTAGCTCGTGCATTACCAGTCTCATCTCTGTAGATGCCATACTCATCTTTCTTTTCCCAATGGAAAATTCTTTTGCCCTTAGCATTATAGGCTCTCGTACCATGCTCGATACAGCCGTAGATCGATGCTGGGTGGATCCCATCGATCGATGTTGAACTCTCCAAATTATATGAAGTAAAAAGTTTGTGGAGCTTCGGAAGGGTGCTGTCGATCGATGCACGCTGTCTTCTGCTTCTCAATGTCGTTCGATGATGAATGAGGTGCGTCGATCGATGCACGTTTATCCACTTTCACTCAGCTGACGTCATCCGATACTAGGTCATGATATTCAATCAGCTCTCCTTCTCCATTGATCGATGGTGTATGGTGGGTGTCGATCGATGCTTGATTACCAAGTTGTTGCCCGAACAAATTTCCAGCTTCGCTGGCCATTGCAAGCATTATGCCATCATCTGAATCTAGTTCCATCTCTGCTTCTTAGTCAGTATCAAATCGATGGCGAATGGTTGCCGTCGATCGATGTCGATTTCCCGAGTTGATGGAAAATTTGAAAAATACCAGTCTCTTCTATTGCAATACCACGGTACTCGATTAGCTCTTTTTCTCTATAGTCTTCGTCGTACTGGAGGTAGGCTGGGGTGTAGTTGCCATCTGCGTGGCAGGTGTTGATCAGTTATGGGGTTAGGCAGTCAATCAATAAGAAAGGATGGGTGTCGACCGATTGCTGAACAGCAAACTCGTAGATCAATTCTCTGGTTTGGGTGTCGATTGATGCTCCATCTTGAGGCTCCTCGTTGAACTCATAATTGCAGAAGCATGTGGCCACAAGTTCTGCATCATAAGACAACTTTTTGAGGGCAGGTTTATTATTATGAATTTGATAATTAACATTAGGATCAGTCAAGGAAAGGCACAACCTGTTAGTCTTCCTGTCGCAGATAGCTCCCACGGTAACAATGAGTGCTCTCTCAAGTAGTAGTGAAGAGTTCCAATTGATATGGATATCCATGACATGGAAGTCTATAGGGACTAGGACATTCTGAATCTGCAGTAGTACATCTCTACAAATACCCCATGAATCCACTCTGGAGCAATCCACAAAAACGAACAAATCACTGGAAGGCTCCACTCTCAGGTTCAACTTTTCTGTCATAGCTCTCGGTATGATGCTCACTTATGATCCGATGTCGCAGAGGGAATTGGGAAACTCGTGACCTTTGATCAAGCATGGAATTATGAACTTTCAAGGATCACTTTACTTTTTCAGAATGATCTTCTGCTCTGGAGTTGTCATATTCGTGACTTTTGGTAGATGAACTCGTTTCGTTGCTGGAAACCATCAATCGATTCTACAGTCTCTCCGTCGATCGATCGTTGAGGGTTTTCCTGATTCTGCTAACTCCATGGGTACCGTTGATCGATGCGCCTTGACTTGTGTTGATCGATGCATGTGCGACCTGTCGAACGAACTCAAATTTTCCACATAGGAAACCCCCTCTTGCAGCCTTTCTCTCTTGACTTCTACCCAAAAATCGTCATCAAACAAATGGTGACTCTGTCCAGCCTCTATTTTCTCCTTGATCAGGCTCTCATGTCTCCTAATAGTTTCACTTGTCTGCATCACCTGATTCTCAGCTTCTTTACATGGGTGTTGAGATTTTTGAACTTGGTGTTGAGGTTGAGGTACAGTCCATCTAAAATGCTGTCAACCATTGCTTTAATCTTGCTTCCTTGAGCTTCTGAAGGAGGGTTCTTGTTGTTGAAGGGTCTTCGTTGTGAACTCTGATTAAAATTACTCATTTGACCATTCCCATAGAAGTTCCTGTTGAAATCTTGATTTCCTTGTCTCTGGAAACCATTCCCATCAACGTAGTTCACATCCTCTTCAATCTCATAATCTCCAGACTCTATTGCTTCCACTTCTGCAAAAGTGACCTACTTTCTGAGAAACTTCTGAACACTATCCAGTTTTGCCTTGACTTCTTCAGTCTGCTCCTTGCTCATTGTTGTGGTTGATTTCTTTCTCTCAAAGTCTGTGTTCTTGGTGTTGTTGTTAGATGCAAGATTCTCAATCAACCTTGTAGCCTCTTCAGGACTCCTGGTGCTGAAATTTCCTTCACTGGATGTGTCCAAAGCAATATGGTACTGTAATCCAATACCTCTAAAGAAAGTGATGAGAAGTTGCACTTCGTTGAACCCATGATGTGGATAATCTCTCTGGTACGATTTGAATCTGATCCATGAACTTTTGAAAGATTCTGAAGGATCTTGTGAAAAGGTGGCAATCTTGCTCCTCAGGTCTTCTGCTCTTGCGTCATCAAAGAAGTTGCGCAAGAAAGTATTCTTGATGTCAGTCCAGGATGTCAGGGATCCTAGTGGTAACTACTTGAGCCAATATGAAGCTTTTCCATCAAGTGAGTACTTGAAGAGCTTACAAAAAAGATAATCCTCAGGGACTCCATTGTCTTTAATGGCAGTCACTAGATCCTCAAATCGCTCTAGATGATCCATAGGGTGCTCATGTTGCAGCCCATTGTAGGGTGTCTATGCTATAAGTTCGAAAAAGGCGGGCTTGATTTCAAAATCGTGTCTCTGAAAAACTGGAGGACGAATGGCGGATCTGTTGGCGTAGTATTGGTATGGACGGTTGTAGTCAGCGAGTGTTCTCTGAGCAGCTTGGGAATCAACTTCAGGTTGAGCTTTTGCAGAGTCTGCTTATGCTTCTACATAATGGATTATAGTCCCCTGATCGTCTACCTTCTGACCTGCTGAATTACACAGGTGCCCGTTGGGGTCACGCAGGTCTCTGTTCACATCCCTAATCATTATCAGAGTCGCAACATTCTGAACTCGTTTGCTTCTGTCGATCGATGCGGGTCGGTTGATGTCGATCGATACTAAACGATCAGTATTGGTCAATGTGAGTAAGTTGCTGTTGATCAATGTGTGTAGGTTGATGTCGATCGATGCTAAGCTATCAATGTCTGTCGACGGTGGAGTTTGGATGATGGTCGATACGGTCCGTGAAGAAGTGTCGATCGACGCGGTATAAGCAATGTCGATTGATGCTTATCGTCTTTCTTTGCGGATCGTGCGTTCAAGTCTGTCAGGGTCAGAGGATAATGCTAGTTCTTGTTCCTTATTGCTCATTGTGCTTACATGTACCTGAAAACAAAGGAAAAGAAAAATTATTAGTAACTCAAAATTAGTAACAAACCTAAACTAATTCCTAGAAATTAAATCAAATGGTGATTTATGCTCCCCAACAATTGCGCCAAATTTGGCATGGGTATGTTGTTTATTGTTCTAGCAGGGTATAAATATCCTAAATAATTAACTATCAAATTAATCATAATCTTACAACATACAATATTACTCTTGCCAAAAGAGATCATGTGTAGTACTTAGGGATCGAGTCCACAGAGAGGAAATGCACACAATAGATTTCTTATTTCTAAAGACTAAGCTAAGTAAATATATATATTGATGGTGAACAATCAATTTAAGAAAATATTCTTTGTCAAGAAGTAGGATGCAATATGAAATATGCTACTAATGCAAATATGGAAGCATTCTATTAATTAACTATATGTAAATATGAATGTAAATACGCTAGATTTAGGGTTTCAAGCTAAATGAATTATAGTGGATAGGTAGCACGAAAATGTAAATATTCTAGAACTCAAATGTTAACTATTCTGACCCTTTTAACTCCATTTCTCGTAGGCAAACAAAAGGAAAGACCATCAATCGACGGCTAAGACCTGGTGTCGATCGACGGTGAAATCAGAAGGAAGTGTGGGCGAGATTTGATAAGTCCACTAGACCTATTAGACCAGCTCTCGCATGCGCCTAACAACATAGTTCAACATAATCTATTATGGCACGGAACCTACTCTCGTAGTTGTCCATGTTCTATCATCGAGATCCTAGTTAGCTACTCTAGAATACAAGCATTAAGTACAACTCAATTGATAAATATTAACTTAACCTAGCAATCCTATTTTTAGGCTAATCCATGATTGTTATCATTCAACATTAAAACTAAATAATAACTACTCAAACATGATCTTTGTCACATAAATCATAGATGAAATATATATGAAATATAAAATAGATAAAAACCAAAGGAGTTCGAGAAGAACTCTGAAGAAGTCTCTCTTTTCTCTCCTAACCCTAATACAATGAATATAACTAAAATGATGTGTAAAACTTGTCTAAAACTTGTTCTCCTCTCTTTCGTTCTCAAGACATAAATTTAAAACTTTAAATTTAGGTCAAAACTCGTTCAGGGCATTTTTGTCATTCTAACGTGGGCTTTAATCGTCAGTTGTCATCGATCGATGGCATGTGTGCTACATCGATCGTTTTTTGTCTTTAATCATTGGTCGATGCCAAGTGTACTCCATCGATCGATGGCTTTGTCGACTCTCTAAATGATCAGCTACAGATTCTTCTCTTTTAAATGCTCCAAAAGCTCCAAGTATCTCATATATCTCCAAAATGTTCTTGGACCTGTAAATATTCTAAAACATAGTCTAGACACACATAATAGACTCTAAATAGAGCCTATAACATGGCCTAAAACTGGTAATGAATAGGCTATATCAATAAGTATGTGAAGTAAGTATTCAAATTCTTTACTTGCTCATTTCCACATTTTTTTTCAAGATAGAAAAATTCTTTTCTCTCTTTCTTTCCTTGGTATTAAAGAGAGAATTTCTTTTGTGATCATATCTTCAAGAAGAAAGACTTCCAGAAAATCTTGTCGCGATCGCTCTGATCCCGGTGGCTCCAGCACAAAATACAATGATGCCGTGCCGAAAATGGAGTTCGAGATTCCTTCGATCGATCCCGAGGATGTTGAGGCGTACTGGGCGGCAAGTGGTGGAGCGCAACCTCCTAGGCCTGGGATATGGGTTCACCCTCCGTTTTCTGCCAACCCATTGGCTGGTTGCCCGAGCAAGTGTTGTCCTAATGGGCTTGCTATAGCCGAGTTTCTGTCGAGTTTTGGAATCGGTCGAGTTTTGTCTTACTGAAGCCGGGAAAGTTGTTGAGTCTCCACCAGAAGGCTACTTTATGCGCTATGAAGCGTTCTTGATGCAGTGCCATTTGTGGTTTCCCATCCCAGAAGTCATTGCACAGCTTCTCAACCGTTTTGGATTGTCGATCAGCCATATCAAATTAGCCGGCTTACACCACATTGTCGGGATTATGGTGTTGAGTTACGAGCTGGATATTACTTTGGATGTTAGTCACCTTGAAGCCATGCTGAGTCCTCTAGGGACTTCACCTCTAGTTCAGATAAAGCGCCAGTCGGCTATGATGATCATATCGAAGTTCTACTCGAGCTACCATGATTGGAGAGATTACTTCTTCTTTTTTCGAGTCAATGACGTGTCTGTTGAAGTGAGTGGCATCCCTTTCTTTAGGACCAGATGAGGTCGGAGAGGTACTTGTAATCGAGTGCCAGTTTGGTTTTGACAACGTTTGGCGCCTATGTGTTTGTGTTTTTTTTTCTGGTTTTGCAGGGAATAATCCGTTTCCTCCAATTCCAGAAGGTCTGAACGCCATCTGAGACTTGCTCTGCAGGCAGGCGTGCTATTGGGCTACGTTCACCCGAAGTGGGTCTGCTGCACCGTTGCCCTTCACCGTTCTCATCTCCAGCCGGATTTGTTGGTTGATGAAGATTCCGGGTCAAGTATGGACGGCTTTGTGCCGTGTAAGGATCAAAAGGATAAGGGAAGATCAAAGCCCCGCAAAGACAAAAAATATCACTGTCGATGACGTTACGACCGAGGGGCAAGGTTTTCCTGATGACATGCTCGGGGACTATCTTAACAGCAGTGAGCCAGTTGACCTCGATGATTTCTTCGATTTCGACCTTCCTTCGGCCGATGGTGGATCCAGCGAGGTGTTGGAATTCGCCAAGGTGTCAAGGACGGTCAGTGGGGTAAGTTTTTACCTTCGAGCATCTCTTTCCTCCTTTTTTATGTATAGCCAAGCTATTTTTGAACTTGAGGGTTTTCGCAGACCCTTATCGACATGAGTCGAGCTCTCGGCACGAGCAGACAAGAGGCTCACATGGCTCAATTAAAGGCTGAGATGGCCGACAAGGAAATCGCCCATTTGAAAGATGAACTGGAGCGTTCTCGTGGTCGCGAGAGAAGATCGGCTGAGACGGATATTCATCCTGTATATAGGCGAGGATGAAAAGATGTGGTTGAAATAGTGAGGAACCAGCGCGAAAGGTTTTTGCACGAGTTCAGAGAGCTTCAAGCGAGTCAGAAGGCTCTTGGTGAGTATTGAGAGTGTCGTGGTACCGCGTGCGTATTGTACCTTACGACGGCTCATGACTATTCGTACGATATTGAGTATGCGAGGCAAACTCGTCGTATGCAGGAGAGGAACAAGGATTTTCGATTCCTGAGATCGAGAAGAGGATTTGGGAGCAGTGGGATCCGATTCCCGTTTCTCCTGACACGGTGGAAGCTGAGGCAGGAATCCCCGACGAGACGGGTGAGGTGGACCATCCGACTCCGCTTGATGCCAATGATCAGTCGTTTGGAAGGTCCATGACTGGGTACTGTGATCTTGACAATTGATCGTAAAGTCCTCCGTGACCCGTTGGGAGAGTGCTCCCTTACTTGTGATATATTTCTGTTTATGTGTTAGTTTCTGGCCAAGTATGGCCATATTTTATGTAGTGGGACTGGCCGTTTGTGGCTTTGAATCCCTGCCGTTAATCGGCCTTTGTATGAACCATGCTTTTATAAAAAAACGATTTCAAAAATGCTTAGATTTTTGTTAAGTGTAGAGGAAGAAATCGAGCTGCCATCTCGCCATTCGTCCTTTTTTGTGGATCGTCCTATTCGTTACTTGCGATATATGAGAGAGTGTTTAGATGTGGCGAAGAGACATGCTTTCAGGATCTCGTATCTTTTTGATATCATGCCTTGAAACATTAGAGATAAGTGTGTTGGGTTTAGGATAACACCTAGGATTAATTTTGGTTTGAGGCTTTGTGATTACTAATCATTCTCGTTTTGGCTGTTGCGATTTTAACCTGACTCTGTCCCGATTTAAGGTCCGCGATAGGTTCTCGGCTTATACAACTTGTCTGGTTGGAGTCGAGCATATCTTCGAGAAAAATTTTTAAGTCTCCCAAAAGTGCTGACCAAAATTTCGGATTTAGTTTATAGCGCGCTATTTTATCCTAGACGGATGTAAGAGGATCTACCCTTAGGATGGATCTAAGTGTGTTTGTTTAGGACGGCTAGAGTGCTCGGCGGGGCCAATCGACGAGCGTTTTGTAATTTATAGTCGCGAACAAACTGGGAACATGTTTTCAAACATCTAGGCAACGTCTTGCCTGTTTCTTTGAAATGTGCTTTGTTTTATTCGTGTTTCAAGTGTTTGAGATAAGAGTCTCGTGTTCTGGTTGGGAGTCAGAATTGACAGTGCGATCGAGACATGTTGGTGAAGGAGTTTTTTATGGTGGATGTGATCGGTTCTGAGGTAGGACAATTTTCCGCGAGTTTTCATTTTCGGGTTCGTGTGATAATCGTTTTGCTTGTCGATGGATACTTTATTGCCGAAAATTTTCCAAAAATATCGAATACAAGGCAAATATTTTAGAATGCGAGAGTATACGAGTATTCGTATATGTACCCACTCCCCCCCCCCCTTTTAGAGAGGGGGGATAGCTGAACTAGTCTCTTGACGAGCTGCCTATGTACTCCTTTCGAGGATCAAGTCATCTCGAAGCTCTGCTTGTTTGTGCGAGTGTGTTTACTAGGCTGCTGTGTCTGGGTCAATCGCATTAGTTGCAGGATCGACACTTTGTTCTGGGTTTATCTCCTCCGGTTGGGTGGAAGCGTTAGGCTCTGGAACTTGTTGTTCTTTGGCTATTACTTGAGTTGATGATTCTGGACCATCTTCTTTTGAAGCGTTTTTAGTTGGTGTCTGAGTTAACTTCGACCGTTTGGATTTTACCATTGCGGTGGTCATGATTTGTCTTAGCTTGTGTTCGGCCAGGAAGCAACGTCTCAACTGTTTCTGGCACCCCCAGATCACGGCAACTCTTTTTTGAGTCGAGAATTTGATGCCTAAGTGATAAGTCGACATGACTGCTTTCATGGCGTTTAACAAAGGCATTCCCATGATGACATTGTAAATGGCCAGGTGGTCAACGACTGCGAAGTCAACGATCTTTGTGACTTCTTTCGCCGAAATGGGAATTTGATCGATCCTAGAGTCATCGATGTCGTGCCCGAGAAGTTAGTCAGTGGCTTGGGAAATGGTACGACGTCCCCTAGCTCGACGTTCATCCTCTTCAGAGTGTCGCGGAAAATAATGTTGACCGTGCTACCCGTATCCACGAGTATCCTGGCGACCTCAAGATCTCTTATGGCGAGATCGATCATGAGTGGATCGCAGTGGGGCTGGTCGATTACGGCGGCTTCTTCTTCGTCGAAGGGGATTACTTCTCTCAGGGCACCGTCGGGCTCGAACCGGATTGGAGAATTTGCGCTTGTTTCGGCCTTGCGCTGGTAATCTTTGATGGCTGACATGGATGTGTTTTGTTTATTGTTCTAGCAGGGTATGAATATCCTAAACAAATAACTATCAAATTAACAATAATCTTAACATACAAAATAGTACTCTTGCCAAGAGAGATCATGTGTAGTACTTAGGTATCAAATCCACAGAGAGCAAACGCACACAATAGATTTTTTATTTCTAAAGACTAAGCTAGGTAAAAATATATATTGGTGCTGAAAAATTAATGAAGAAAATATTCTATGTCAAGAGGTATGAATGCAATATGGAAATATGCTACTAATGAAAATATAGAAATATGTTATTAATTAACTATATGTGAATATAAATGTAAATTTGATAGATCTAGGGTTTCAAGCTAAATGAATTATAGGGAACAAGAAGCAAGAAAATGTAAATTTACTAGAACTCAAATGTTAACTATTATGACCGTTTTAACTCCAACTATCGTATGCGAGCACAAGGAAAGACCATCGATCGACGACTATTACTTGATGTCGATCGACAATGAAATCAAAAGGAAGTGTGAGGCGAGATTTGATAACTCAACCAGACTTATTAGACCACCTTTCGCATGCGCCTAACAGCCTAGTTCAACAAAGTCTATTCTGGCACAAAACCTACTCTCGTAGTTGTTTATGTCCTATCATCAAGATCCTAGTTAGCTACTCTAGAATGCAAGCATTAAGGACAACTCAATTGATGGATATTAAATTAACCTAGAAATCCTACTCTGAAGGAGTTTCTCCTTTCTCTCCTAACCCTAATACAAAATGATAGAATAACCTAAAATGTCTCTCTTTCTATTTTTTCTTCCCTCTTCTTCTCTGTCATGTCTTCTCAAGACATAAATATAAAACCCTAAATTTAGGTCAAAACTCGTCCAGGTTTTTTCGTCATTCTGATCTGGGCTTGAAATCTGTTGTATGCGAGTTGGACGTCGATCGATGGTAAGTGTGCTACATTGATTGACCTTGGTCTTTAATCATCGGTCAACGCCAAGTATATCTCATTGATCGATGGCTTCGTTGACTCCCTAAATGATCAGCTACGGATTCTTCTCCTCTAAATGCTCCAAAAGCTCCAAGTATCTCATGTATCTCCAAAACATTCTTGGACCTGTAAATACTCTAAAACATAGCCTAGACACACATATAGACCCTAAATAGAGCCTACAATATGGTCTAAAACTGGTAATAAATAGGCTATATCAATGGCTGAGACAGTATCGCTGCAATATTGCGATCCTCTGGTGATCATGTTCACTCAGTGGTAATTATTATCATTGCCCTTCTCGTCCTGCCTTCTCCCGCACTTTTCTCCCGATTTGGAAGAGTTCTTCGTTTGAGGAGCCTTGTCGCCTCTTGGGGGCGGTCGAAGTCGAGGATGAGGTCCTTTACGTTGGTCACTCCGGCGAGTTCTCCCGCAAGCAATTTTGCGGCCAACCTTGCCCGAGAAATTTGCAGTTAACGGTTGAGTGACCGCAGGATTGGTGAAAGTCGCACAAGACATTCTCGTTGTAACCCGTGTTTTGGGTCCATGTGCTGCCCGCTGTCTGACCTGGCTCTGGTCCGGAATTGAAGGCGTAGTTTTGATCTCCCTGGATCTCTTCTTCCCTGTGTTGAACGTTCTTGTCGTTGCGAGGGTTTTTCCTTTTCTCCTTCTGATCCAACCCCGGATCCCTCGACGACGTCTTAGTCAGCTTCAGCTTCTGTGACAAGACCTTCGTCACTTCCTCGATCATTATGTAGTCTGTGGCTTTGTGGAGCCCGTCTTGGATCGTGCGCAACTTCTCCAAAGTTATCCACTTCCTGATCTTTGACTTGTACTATAGCGTCTTTCGGAGCGCATCAATGGCAAATTTGTCACTTATTCCGCTGACCTTGGCCATAATGGTCTTGAACCATTTGATGAAGTCGCGGAGAGACTTGTCCTCTCCCTAGGATAGGCTCCAGAGGTCGACGTCGGAGGTTTCTCGATCAATTGACATTGAGTATTTCTTGAGAAACTCCGAGGCGAGTTTACAAAACCTTCTGATGGAGTTCCGTTTTAGATGAGAGAACCACTCGAGTGCTGCTCCTCAGAGGTTTTCGACGAAGAGTCAGCATTCGCCGGCATCTCTTTCGATGTCCCAGAACTTGACTCTCCCAATGGCGATCTGGAAGGCCTGCAGGTGTGCCTTTGGATCGGTCGTGCCGTCGTAACGTGCCACTCTGACTTTTCCGGGGTCTGAAACTCTAGTTCCGGTGATACGAGCAGTCAAGGGTGTTTTCCAAGACTCCTCGAGCAATAGATAGATCTCGGGTGCATTGCTAGTAGCGTGATGGATGGATTTTAGATTTCACCGTTCTCACTTTTGCCACCGTTTTCTTGAGATGATCGTGGAAGTAGTGAATCTCTGGGTTTTTGCTGGCAGATTTCCGACCTTGTCGACGTTTTTCGCGAGCGTTCTGAGTGTGCTCCTCGGCCAGTTCTTCCTGTTTGTCCCAGAAGATTGCTTCTTCTTCCACGGACATAGGATCGTCAAACTGGGAATCATCCAGAGCCACACAACTAATTGTGCGACGCAGATGTACGTATGCGTCTTCATCCGTAGGCTCAGACTGACTGCTAGAGTCCAGGTTGATGCGCTCGAAGTCTTTTTCTTTGTTTTCCCTAGCGGGAGGTGGAAGATTCTTCGTGGTTGGTTGTGCACCTGGAGGGATTGTTTCACCGGGGACATTCCCTGACGAATCCTTTCCAGCTCTTGTTGCTCAATTTCTTGAGTTTGGAAATCGAGTCTCCTTCCGTTACGTGCTGTGGTAGCTCTGCGTGGGATCTTACCGTTAAAGTTTCGACCTGTTTGGCGAGAGAGTTCATGAGTTTCTCCTGTTTGTCCGACCTCTTCTGGGCGGAAGTGAACAGCTCTTTCATCTGGTTAAACATCGCTGCGTTTGCATCTGAAGTGACCGTCGAAGTGTTTCCAGCTGGAGTCTTCTCAACGTGGGCATCAACGAGGTTCTCGTCGCGTGTTTGTTGTTCTTTTTCGGTGTTATTGGTCATGTCTGATCGAGCGTTGGTGGCTGAGAGTTAGATTGATCCGTACTCCCCCCCCCCTCCTTCTAGCGCCAAGTTGTGGGATCTGAAATTCTCACTATCGATTTCCTTCGATTTAGGAAATTTAGGAAAACCCTAATTTCCCAAAGGTCCCGTATATCTGCTAAATCACACGCCAAGCAGTCAAGAACCCAAAAATAAATAGACGAAAATATAAGAATCGAAAAGAGAACAAAGTAGGTCTTTTTTCCAAATATGTGCACTGCATGCAGTTATACGGCCTCCAGGGTGTGACCCCATCATCCTGTCTTTGTGATCTTGTTCCATATCACAGGACCAATTCATGGTAATGCAGAACTTTTGGAAGAGTGAGTATAGAATAAGACTTCACATGATTCATACTTATATACTTATATATTAGTACTTGAGAACAAGTACTAAGACTTGGGATAAACCTCAAATAATAATTCATAATATTTCTTAAGTGTTTACATGAGTAAACACCTCACATTAAATTATTGATTAAGAGACTTTGCTTATAAATCAACAATATTCAGTATGCAATCATGCATGCTCATTCATAACTTATTCATCATCTATCTAGACTCACCATTGAATCCATGAGATTGGCTTAGGAAGACTAGACTCGAGCTCAAGCTAATCACACTCCTCTTCACTCCTGATTCAGAACGTCCACAAGGTTACCCGGACTGATCTTCTGACTTCTTCGAGCAGCTGAACCAAGACAGGACGTTCGGATACAAGATTATTCAGTTCGGTTCAAACAGAAACTAAACTCAGCTCAGATCATCAACTTATATCAGTTCACTAATGGTTCTAAGAAAATGATCAGTCCATGATCAATTTCTTACCTAGATAGAACATGAATCTACTTGATGAATATTTTTTATCCTTCAAGCTTCTCTCAACCACTGACCTGAAACAGAGTGGTTTGATCTCAAGATCAGTTTGGTGCAAGCTATAACAACTTAAATCGGTTTATAACAGCTCAGCTCATGCTCAGTTAAGTCCAGTTCTAATCAGTTCACAACAGCCTAGCTTGGTTATACTCAGACCAGATGTTCAAGATAATTTCAGACCATAGACAGCACGGCTCAGATCAGTACTAGACAAGATAAAATCTTTTTGGTTCAGAACATTAATAATCTGACAGTTTAGTTCGAGCCCAACAACTTAAATCTCTTCAGTTCAAGATGGGTTGTACTACTCATCCTAGACCAAATCAGCTCGGTTCAGACAAGATTGATTCAGGACAGGATCAGTTAAGTTCACCTTAAGTCTAAATAATTCACATCAGTTAGCTTGCGGTTTACTTTTAATTTAATTCAAACTGAACCATACAATCACTTAAAGAACTAATCCGACCAACACCTTAGCTAATCAAGGTGATGAAGCTTACCACAACAACTGATGACCTACAGATGATCCTCCCCTTTAAACTGAACTTGCGACTGAACTCTTTTAAAAACAGAAATCAAAATCGGTTCCTAACAAAAACAGAACATAGTTTAGGGTTTTCTCTGAATACTTCACCTTATGATCTTCTATACAGGAAGGAGATAAGCTAGAGGATGGAAGAGAGTCGTCCAAGAGCTTGTCTAATTTTCTTTGATTTTTTCTCTTATTTTTCTCTCACTTTTTCTCTTCTTTCTCACTGTTTTTCTCTCTGGATATTTTTCTAGTTTCCCTTCAGCAACAGAATGTGCTAACTGGTGAGGAAGGGAATAAATAGAAGCTGAGGTTACTTCTCCTGAGGTTTTTGCTCTTGACTAAGCTTGGCTGAGAGGAGACAGCTGGCGTCCTGCTTCAGCAGTCACAGCCACCAAGCTGCTCACTCTTTCCCTCCTTTGAAGAAAGCTTTTCCAGCCACTATTTTTTATTTTTAGTTTACTAACTAAGCAAGCAGACAGCTTATGAATTTCATGTGACATTTAATGAATAAGCAAGCAGACTGACTGGTGCATGGCATGTAACAAGTTAGACACAATAAGAAGCTGGTCGAAAATTCTTCAGACAGTTTTTGACTATAATTTTCTCGTCTTTCGAATCTCTCCTCCTTTCGACTAAACTTGCCCATATTGAATAAAACTCAACCAACATAATTAAAACTCGACTAGAACTTTAAATGGAAGGCCTTTCGACCACAAGACAGTCCCATAGAGCCATTAATTCATCGGTTTGTTTTTTATTTTAAATCTGATCGACCAACTCCGAACTAGTCGAGCAGAATTTTTCTCGACCAAAAATTCATTGGCTCGTGAGGGGCATTACAGACAGTGCATCCTTCGCGGAAGAGTGTTTCTCTATCTTTAAAACAGAATGAATCACAAGGGTAGTTTCGATGAATACCCTCATGTTCGCTTCCTAATGAGAACTCTTACTCGGCCAGTCATGCTTCAACTTCTTTAACTATGACTCATGTTGAACCATGTATTTGCGTCGAGGGAAATGTGTTCCTGTTTATGTTATGTGTTTGTCCTTTAGTAGTACTGGCTTTTGCAAGCCGTAAATGTATTATCACTGCCCGTGGGGCCTTTGTTTAATATAATTGTTTCATAGTCTTTCTTTTTTTATAGATAAAGCACCAGTGAGGCAGAGATAGTGTTACTGTGTTTCTAGTTTCTTACGCCCTAACAGATCGTAATACTCAGTGTTGTATTAAGATGAGAGTGTACGAGGCTTTATACTCACATAACCTCATAAGTGCCCAGTATCAACGAAGCAACATGTTTTTGAATATAGTATCAAAGATACTATGCATGTAATAGTATTCATAGTTTAGGGCAAGACCTAGGAGTTTAAAGTTCAATCCCGACTTACTTAATTCATTGCGATATTAACATGATTCCTTACTTGGCTTTAAAGTCTGCTATAAGTTCTCGGCTTAAATGATTTATTTTGATCATAGAACAGAGCACAGCTCCAAGAAAAACCGGGGAGATACCGACCAAAATTTTAGATTTCTTTTATACCACGCTATTATCTTAGTGTCTGCCAGGTTAAAAGCATACAATAACAGAAATATAAAATTTTGTTTGTTCATCAGGTTAAAAGTTCATTTTAAATTCCGTTAGGACCAATCGATAGACAATATATAGAAGGAAAATACTTGTCTTTCCAACTCGACTTACACTCGATTAGATACCCAATACCTAATAGATGAGATTTATTAAAACGGCTTTATAACACAAAGATCTATTCAAAATCCGATATGAAAAGTGGGTTATGGAAAATAAATATTCATGAACAAGATAAATATAAAACAACATTCATAGTACCATTTGGACATTAGGAATGAAAAGTAATGCCTTTATGATTTAAAAATGCACCATCTGAATTTCAACACATAGTGAATGATATATTAAATAATTACTCAAAATTCACATTTTCTATATTGATGACGTACTTGTATATTCAACATCAATAGATCAACATATCAATCATTTATGTACATTTAGAAATATAGTAAAAAACATGTCTTAGTAATATCAGCAAATAAAATGTCTTTATTCCAAACAAAAATAAGATTTCTAGGACATAATATATATCAAGGAAACATTACACCTATCTCAAGATCAATCAAATTCTCTGATAAATTCCCTGACGAATTAAGAGAAAAAACTCAACTACAAAGATTTCTAAGATGTCTAAACTATGTTTCTGATTTCCTGCCAAACCATTATTTCAAAGACTCCATAAAAATCCTAAACCATGGTCTAGTCAGCATACCCTTCTATTTAGACATATAAGCAAAAGGTCAAAACCCTTCCTTGTCTATCTTTACCAAACCCTGGAGCTGATATGACAGTAGAAACAGGTGCTTCAGAAATAGGTTATCGAGGAATTCTAAAACAAAAAATCCCATAATCAAGTCAAGAGTATATATAGTTAGATTCCACTCAGGTGTCTGGTTAGGACCACAAAAAAAAATATTCAACCATCAAAAAAGAAGTTCTTTCCGTCGTTAGTTGTATATCTAAACTTCAAGATGATTTGATTAATAAAAAGTTTTTATTACGAGTTGATTATAACTAAGCAAAAGATATTTTACAAAAGGACGTTAAAACTTAGTTTCAAAGCAAATTATTGCTAGATGGCAAATAATTTTATCAGTATTCGATTTTGATATTCAATATATTAAAGGAGAGAATAATTCTTTACCAGATTTTCTAACAAGAGAATATTTACACGGCAAAATAGATATTCAACAGCATATTCAAGATAAATGATCCAAGAAGCCAGAAACCGATGACAACCTCGGATTACATCAAAAACCAACCTCACCTACAAGGAAAATCATTAACTACCCCAAACCCCTTTACATCTCTCGCGAAATTTCCCCATTTATCCTACTCAAAAGCAGTAACTACTGAAACCAAAGGTGAACCCTCAAACCCTACTCCAAATCCTACCAAAAATCAACCTACTATATTAATACATAAAACAACAGCTAATGACATCCCAGTTCACAAAACCAATAAACCTCAGACAATTGAAAACCTTTACCAACATAGTCTTTTATGACGATAGCCTTTACTCAACCGACAACTTAAGCAAAAACCGAACCTTTTATGAGTATATTCTAGTAGACTCTAGATCAGTATAAATTACCCATTACCAAGAACAAACAAACACTTCCTACTCAATGTGTAAAATCTTGCAAATCTGCTTTATTCAAGACCTCGGGTTTACTCACCACCGCACTATCAAACCATTCTCAACACCGGGCTACCACATTTGTTTAATCTAAAATTAAGTTGTTTACAATTTCATTTTTCAAGTTTTTAATACAAAACAATCATTTAAATTATCAATATTAATAATACAATCATTTAGATTATCAATATTAAGAATACAAATAAATAGACTAAATGGTAACAGAGCCAAAAGATCTTTTCTCATTAAAAAGAATTTTCAATAAACTAATGCAAATAGTTGCATAGTTTTCTTTAAAGGGTTTTTGAATTAAGAGATCAATGATCCTAAACTCTGTTAAACCCTTCCAGATAGATCCTTACCTTCTACCAAAACACTGTTTCTGTAGGTGTTCCAGGCAGCAAGACCTTAGAAAGGGCAGTAAGACCTTTGGCAAGCCGCAGTTGTGTCATCGTAGAATCAGTTAGTATCATTCTAGTATGCGTTTAAATTAGTATAAGTCATGGCGTCTTCGTTTAGGAAACTCTTTAAACCAAAACATGCATCAACTTCTGCATTGTATGCAACAATTAATTCAAGAGAAATTATTTCAAAAATAACTTCGTTTAATCAAGAAATAACAAAATGGTTATCAAAGACTCAATCCACCATCAAGAGTTAAAAGATTAAAATATCGACAAGGGAAATCTAATAATATAAAAAATATCAAAAATATAAAAAATTTAACAAAAAAACAACCAATCAATATTATTCAAAGAATAACAAAAAATATAGACCAACAAACACACAAAAAATAGTATGATGGAATTGTAAAAGACATGAACATAAATCTATGGAATGTAAAATGAAGAAGAAAATAAATGAAATATTCCAAGATAACTATAAATCTAAGAAAAATTAACTAAATTATTAATATAAGAATCTGAATTATCAGAAGAAACTAATAGCAATTATTCAATAAATAAAATAGAAAATTCAAGTGACTCTTCCACAGAATCACAAGAATTATCTGATAAACTATGCAATTGTAAAGTAACCAATGTAATAACAAAGGATAGTAATAAACAATTCTTACTAGATATAATAGATAAAATTAATGATCCGGAGATTAAAAATGAATATCTAATTAAATTAAAAGATGTAATATATCTAGAAAATCAATTTTCCACCCCACAACATTTTAGCCTATATAAAATATTTGAAAAATATTAAACTCAAAGTTTGTTTAAACAAGTAACTACATGAGAATTACAAACAAAGTTAAACAATAATGAGAACTGCCAGTGGAAGAACACTCTGTTCCTGTTCTCTTCTCTTATAGTATTGCTGCTATCTATATAGCCACGAACTCTGTCTTTCACGAATGGATCAAACACATCGAATTGGATTTTCATACAATTTGTGAAAAGCTGGACAAAGGATTTTTGAAGACGCTTCTCGTTAAAACAGAGGATCAAATAGCCGATATACTAATTAAACCGTTATTTCCCTATCAGTTTGAGTATTTAAAGTCCAAGATGTACATTCAAAACATCTTACATTTTGAGGGGGTCTATTGGATTTAGCTAGTCTGTACAGTTGTAATTGGTTTAGTTATCTCGGTTTTTTTTTACCGGTTTAGCTAAATTGGTTAAGTACATATGTATTAGATAGTATAAATACTTGTAAACGACTACATTTGAATTTTAATCATAAAATATATTTACGTCAAACTTCATTTTTTTCTTTTTGATCAATTTGGGGATATCCCGGACCTAAAATAGGCCAGACTAATCTCCAAGAAGAGGTGCAGTTCACGGATAAACCCTCTCTCTGGGTATGCAAATGGGCCCTAATACATGGGTTCAAATCCGCGTAGGTGCACATGACCAATATGACTTAGTTTCACCAGCAGGTGAATCCAACTTGTAAAGTGTTAACGTCTCAGCCCCGTCCCCTTACTACCCAAACACACTGCCTGTCCCCGTCAAACTTCTTCTTCCTCATCGTTAGTAATATCTTTCATTCCTTACCATGCATGAATCTCAACGTAAAGAGCGTATGCCACGATATGCTGAGTATTCTTTTAAACCTGAATTGTGACCATCTTTTGAAAGAAAATCACATCTTCTATTGTCCTGCACTAAGGTCGAATTGCCTTCCTCGAGAAAATGATTACTACAGGATTAAAAGTACAATTTTTTTAAGAAAGCGTATGCATAACATTTTTATCATACAGATATTGAATTTTTATTATAACTAAACTCAAACAAGAAATCTTATAACACAACTAAAAGTTAAGAATTTCATAGAAACTGAATCAATTGTTCCACAGATCAAAACTGGATTTATTGAGAGAGAACTAGAAAATTACATAACAACACAAGTATTTGGTTCCTCCACCACAACTCTGTAATTATCGCATGGTTGATAGTAAGAATTGGTATAGGAATAATGATGTTGATATGGGTAATTAAACTGCGTAACCGGAAAGGCAACAATTTCGGCCGGTTTAGCTTGAGTCGGTTTCTCCGGTTCAGGTTTTTTCTCAGGTGGTTTAACAACTTCAACCGTAACAAGCTCTACATTACATATCTTCCTTAGCTTCTTCACGATAACCGGTACATCAACTTCACCAACTACCGTCATTTTCCCGGTTTTGTCATCCATTGCTATCGATGCAACCCCTACGTTTTTAACAATCGAGAAAAATGTTAATATGGTAACCTTAATAAAATTAATGATCATATTTTAAATGTTGAAGTATATAAAAAATACCTGAAAATTTAGAAACGGTCGCCCACACTTTCTTCCTGATTCTTTCCTCGTGAACACTCAATTGCAACACAGATTTCTGTCAAATTGAAACCAGAGATCAGTTTTTCAAATTGTAAGAATATAAGTATGGTTGATCAGTTTCTATATATAGCGATCAATAAAACATCAGTAAATTATATTTTAGTTATTTCAAGAGCGAATATATATATATATATGAAAGAAAGGGTGTACCTGGGCGGTCATAGCTCGATAAAATTATTGAAAAGCTTCAGAAATTTCTGATATTTTTTAAAGAGAGAGAATGAGAACAGATGTAACTGAAGATGTTGAAAGCTTGTTGATGACAATTGCAAGTCCAAAGGTATCTATTATATATAGAAATTACATAGGAATATGCTTATATGCGTGGAAATTAGTATATGACCCACGAAAAGTTTTTTCTTTATTTCTATTTTAAATAACAAAAGCATTGCTAAGGACCACGATGTCGAAAAAAAAAAAGCATTGCTAAGGTCCACACAAAGAGTGAACGAGTCAACTTTTTAACTTTTACTAGTACATTTTTAGATTTGGTTGACCATTAAAATAGATTTAACGAGGCAACGACGAAAGCAACATGAAGAAGTGTCACTTGCTCATTATTAGGCCGCGTTAACGACTTGGACAACGTTGATTTTTGACCCCGTTGACATATTCGGTCACGTAAGAACTTTGCTTGACAAACAAGTTCTTTAGAGTTTGTTCTGGGAGAAGTTCAGTTGTAAGACACATACATCAAAGCGAACACTGAAACGAAATCTAACTGGGACTGAAGTCAACAGTTCCCTTTTATAGATTTTAAAGATGTTGAATTTTCATTTGTTTGTCCTTAGGTTGCTTTTTTTTTTGAAACATAAATCCTTAGGTTGCTTTTTAGTCGTAAGAAAACATAGTTCTGAAAAAAAACATCGGTATAAACTAATACATTTAGACTCTTGTTTCATATTTACTCTCTACAAAATTATATTTAAGATCTGGTAATTTTCTAATGAATAATTTTTGTAAGGTTTTAAGTAACACACTCATTTAACAGAAAATGTTTGTTTGAGACCCATTGCAAGGACCCAAAAATTTGGAACTATTTATTATTAGCTAGGGTGGTTCTTTTTCATATCATGTTAGGCTATTGAATTATTTTGTTTCTACCTAGTCACTGATATAGAAAATTGTTGTGTTTATTTGGCTGTGTTGAATTATTCTGGTCATTTAATTGGGCTATGCCATGCTCGGAGTAGCTGACTAGCTTGACTTGGAACTAGAATTATCACATAAGCTAGACTGAAAAGGTTCATTTAAAAAATATAGTCGTCTATGAATTAAATTTTCTTAAGGAAGCACTAGAAATGTCTATGAATTAAATGATGAGATCTCCTTCGGATGAACCTAAATTATAGAACGTGAATAGTGAAAGTTCATAATCACCAGAAGCCAATTTATATGTGTAGAAGTATCTAGCTCGATCGATCACTCTGTACTCTCCGATTTAACTAACTCCCTCCCACAGTATTGTCTCTCGTGTATTTAGGTTCGCGACTCCATTTACGCACAAGGTACAAGACCAAGCGAAAGAAGAAAGACCCGCACAAAGTTTAAGAGTTCCCCGTCAATAGACTAGGTACATCTCCTTCAAGATCAGTGCCTCGAATTCACTATCACTAATGTTACAGAAGCTTTGTTAACGTACACAACAATGGCGTCGTTCTCTCTCAGGCCCCGCGAGGTGAATAACACGATGGTTGTTAAAGAACTAACACTGCTCATAGAGATTATTTGAAAAACATAAATAAAAAACCACCATCGATCATCCTTCTCTTCTTGAGCTTGATTCATGAAAACTTTAAGGTTTGGCGTTGCTTGGTTTGGGGTTTGAAGGGCCCCTCTCTTCTGCCTGCTTCAAACCATCACCTCTGGGACGGGAAACATTCTTGGCCACAGCTCTATTGCGGGGAGAAAGGTGAGCTTGGACCATTCTTTTTTTTTGGTCCCACCTACTGCCATCCCCTGCTTGAATAACTGCTTTTTCGCCCCCTGTTTCTTCTCCTGCGTCCTTGAACCGTCGTTTTCCCTCCTTCCTCTCCATCAACCTGTATCCCAGTCTCCTTCTCATTAACCTGATCCCCTGTATCTCCCACAACATCTTCTTCCTTCTCCAACTCTCCATCCGTAAGATCTTGGAAGTCTTCACCAGCATCCTCTTTTGCATCATCAGTTGCCATAATATCATCTAGAATAGCCCTAGCTTCCTACTCATCAATATCCATCTCATTCTCCTCTATTAACTCTTCCTCTCCTAGTAGACCATTCTTTTCCTCTAAAATATAATTTGTCAGATCTAAAGGAAGCTGGTTATCTGCCTCCAGCTGATGCACCTTATGTTGTCCTTCCTCGCTTCCATTTGACCTTGCCTCTAGGCTAGAGCCATGCCTGCGATCACTAAAGCGTTCCCTTGAGGGAGCATTGTCTCTGGGACTCCTGTCTCTGGGGCTCCTAGCCCGCTCTTCATTGAACGATCGCCTCCATCCCAAAAAACTTGACTCCCCCTCTGGTCCTCTGTATTTACCGTGGCTCTCAGAATGCCTTATGGTGTCTCTATCACCTACTTTAATCCACTTAGAACCAGCGTCTTCTTACATCTTTCATATGCCCTTGTCATGATATCCTCTTCTTTCCGTCTCTCTCTCCTTGGTACAAGCATTTCCATGGATTACCACGCCTTTATAACTAGAACTGCACTCCTCAAGGCGACCTGTAGTGAACTCACGGACCTCTCTCTCTTGCTACGGACTTTCTTTGCTCAAAGGGCATTTGTGAATGTCGTGACAAAGACTGAAACAAGATCTGCAGTACCCAAAAAGCTTCTCGTACCTCAGTGAAACTAACAGTTTCTCCCCCTCATAGAATCCCCCTCCTCGAAGATCAACTGTAGTTTCAAAACATAAGTTCTGAAACCTATCAACCTTCACCTTTATCCTGCCGTTATCCAAATCCAAATCCACCACTTTGCCAAGATCATTCCCGATACTCTCAAATAATGGAGCTGCCCAATATTGCAATGGCACTCCCAGGACACGGACCCAAAAGGTAATATCGGAAGGATAGTTTTTGGCACCAACCTGTTTCCACCTCACCAACGAAAGCATACAGTAATCGAAGTGAAAGGCTGCATCTTGAGGACGATCTCTATGCCTTCCTCCTTCTCAAAATCAAACTGGAAACGGCCTAAACCCAAGTCCGCTCCCACCACCCGGTCCTCCATGTTCCATATCTTAGGCAGCATGGTGATTAAAGCCGTGAAGTATTGTTGGCTCGGGTTCATGCATCTTCCTATCAGTGTTTCTGCATAGCCTTTGATGAGGTCTGTGTTGCCAAAATGTTGAACCGTGATCTTCCTTCTCTTGATATCCATATTCCCAGTTGCTCCCTTCGAGCTCCCCTCCTTTTCGATGAGTTGACTCTGGGACATGATGAGTAAACCAACAGTAACCTCAAAAATAGTAAAACTGAAAGGATAGAAACCTCTGTCGATAGCAAGTGATGCTTAAATATCGAGTCTGAAAGACTATTGTATACTCCTCTAACCTTCTTGAAATAACAATCAATCATATCAAAACTTTAAAAGCCACGATTCCTGATTCAATCTTTGATTTCCTATCGAACAATATAATTGAAATGAAAATGATTTCGCACAATCCTCCGAGACCCGATACTAGTAGAAATCATATCAAGACTTTCCATACCCAGCGAAACCAGAAAATCCAGCTTTTAATATCCAATCTTCAACCCCTAAGGGCATCATTATCCCCGGTCTCTTAACCGGAGTTCTTAACTCATGATTTGACATTTTTTTACACTTTTCGGCTAAGAGACGGCTCTTACATTTCTTATTTAAAAGACGGCTCTTACATCTCTTATTTAAGAGACGGTTCTTAGCTTTTATTAGTTAAAAACTAAGAAAAACTAAGAACTGTCTCTTATATGTATCAGCGATATGAGTTAGCTTTGGATGTCTACGGACTACAACTTCCGATCTATTTCTTTATGTATGATCGTTTTTCCGATCTATTTCTTTATGGGAAGAGGAAGGATTTTGGGGATCAATCACATCAACAAGCACGCAGTTAAGGTATGATATCATTAGCGCCTGATTTGGAATCTAGTCTGATTAGTTCGCTGATACAAGGAAAACTAAGAGACGGTTCCAAGTCGGGCGCTAATGATATCATACCTTAACTGCCTGCTTGTTCATGTGATTGATCCCCAAAATCCTTCCTCTTCCCATAAACAAATAGATAAGAAAATTGATCCCCAAAATCCTTCCTCTTCCCATAAAGAAATAGATAGGAAAAACGATCATTCTATTTATTTTTTTATGTAGATTCATTTTTAATGCTAAAACATGATTGTTACATAATTTTGTTTTGGAAAAATGGATGTCTACGGACTACAACTTCTACAACCCTTCCCAATCAACCACTTAGATTTTATTTCATAAAAGATTTTTGGTGTTTAAAGATATGATTTTTAATAGGGATAATTTGAAAAATAGTCAATGAATAGTTTAAACCTTGAAAATTACATCTTAATTATTATTTTTTGAAAATTACATTTTATTAAATGTGAAAATATATTTTTATCCAGATTACATATTTAAATGAATATAATAAAAATATGAAATTATAATTATTTATGTTTGAAATAAACCTATGTTTGAGATAAATATGTATTTTACTATTTATAATTTTTAATTGACAATTATACTAAGAATGACACAAATTATGGTGTTTGTGATTTTATAAGAATTTTATCTATGTAATTTTCTTAACCTTCTAAAATCAAGTTGTCACACAATTCTCAGTCTCCATAGAAAAGTCAAGTATTTCCCCACAAACATTTTCATTCAACTCTCCAACAACTTGCTATATGCAGAATGAAGTTTCCTAAAAAATAAAATAAAAAAACAGAACAATTTTCATAACAAAAAGATATACTTAAAAAAATATTTCCGTTTTACAATCTTAAAAAACTATAAAATCGAGATGATAAATTTACAGAGATCATATGTATGTTTGAAGAGAAATAAATAATGTGGACACTAATAAAAAATAAAAATTTACAAAATCCAATTATACTTAAGATATAGGTGAAGAATTATCAAATTTGTGAATGAGAAGAAGAAGAAACAATTTAACTTTTAGAAAAAAAGTATCAAAGAGTGAAACTGGAGAAAATAAATATGCTTTGCAGAAATGAAGAATAATAGATCATTGAGGCCCAAGGAAAAGTTACAGCCTTTCAGGATACGACGTTTGTTTTGTTTAAAAGCAAAAATTAAGATATATTAAAAAAATGTTGAGTAAATATTATCAAGATTAATTAAAAACTCTTATTTTTATTAAAAATGTTAAATTAAATATTAAATATAATATAATAATAAAAATAATAATACTAAATATTCATATAGCATGTTTTAGTAAATTCACGTATACAAAAGTATATTTTCAAAAAACTTAAAGAATGGTGTAGTTTTAAAATTAAAATCTTATATAAATGTATTTCTCCAATTTTTCTCTTTTTAATATCTGATTTTCTTTTCTTTCAAACAATATTGTTGTAATGCCTCCTCGACTGCCACGGTTAGTGGGTTCCACGGTTCCACGGTTCTTCTTTTAGTCTTTGATTTTGACTACTACGGTTAGTGAGTTCCAGGAAACTTCCTTCGTTCTCTGAGTTTCATCTTCATCCAGCGACTGGAGAGGCTCAAAAGATTGTCTTGTTCTCATTTACCGGTACACAAACATTGTTATTTCTCAAAAGCAAGGTGTGCTAATTAGTAACATTATCAATTATTCATTTATATGCAAAAATTATAAAGTAAAACGGAAAGTTAAACTTATTTGTGATTTTTGAGATTCATTTTTAGATCCATGCATTAAGATTTTATTTCGTAAAATGATTTTTTCGTGTTTGGAGATATGGTTTTTAATATCTGTTTTTCTTTTCTTTCAAATAGTATTATCTAATGCCTGACTGCCACAAATAGGGAGTTCCATGAAGCTTCTTTAGTTTCGGTGCTTGAGTTTGATCTTCGTCCGATGACCGGTACACAAACATTTATATTTCTGTAACCGAGACGTGCTAACTAGTAAAATTATCAGTCATTCATTTATATACACAAATTATCATGTAAAATTGAAAAATCAAACTTATTAGTGATTTTTGAGATTCATGTTTAGATCCAGACCGGAGTTTCCGCTCTGGGTTCGAGTAGAATTGGTCACCTAGTCGCACTTTAAATGGATTTAATTGTCCATGCATACCCGGATGCAAGGCCTCGTGGGATTAGTATTTTGGCTTATAAAGCTTTTGGAATCCCTATGATCATTAAAAAAAAATGTTTAGATCCAGACAGTAAGATTTGATTTCATAAAAAGATTTTTGGTGTTTGAAGATATTACTTTAAATATCTGATTTTCTTTTCTTTCAAAAAATATTTGTGATAATGCTTGACTGCTACTATTAGTGGGTTCCACAATTTTTCTTTCGATCTGTGGGTTTAATCTTCGTCTGATAGCTGGTAAGTTATTTTGAAAGACTCGAAAGATTGTTCTTTTATGTGTTTAGCCTCATTTACACTGTACTAACAATCATCTCCCAATAGTTCATCATCATTATAATGTTCACTTTGAAATACACCTAACTTTGAAGTTCTATCAAGACTAGTAACTAAAAAATAAATGTTGTTCGATTATATTGGTAATTAAATCAATTTTAAAAAACATTTACAAGGACCTTATTTCCAAGGACCCATTTAAAATAGAGAAACACTGAAGGAAGCTCTCGTGGTGAAACCCTAATCCGGCCGCCGCCGCCTCTCGCAGTCGCCGGAAATATTCTCTAAAGTTGTCTATTTTTCTTGTTTCGTTTGTGTCTCTTCTTCTCCTTCTAAAGTTGTTTACTTTACCCGTGTACTGCAAAACGGTTTAAAAAACCCCTATTTTCTCAGATCCGTGGAACTTTTGGGAGATTTGGAAGTGTGGAAGGGTGTGTCGGTGGTGTATATGTTTGCACCTTTCTCCGGCCTCCGTCTGAGACTCCAATCAAGGTAAAGTTTCAAGCTTTGGTGGCTCTCCTGTTTTGTAGTGGCTGTGTCTTCAGCCTGTTTCGAGTGGGTTTTGTGACAATTTGAAAGGGGTTGAATCCGGTTCTTATATCTGGGTTTTGAGAGTGTGGCTTAGTTTGTCTTTGATTTAGAAACGGTGTAGCAGTGACATGGTGGTGTGTGTTGAGCTGGTGATGGTTCTGGCTTGTGTGATGAAGTTGGTTCAAGGTTACCTTCTCATCTCTTAGTTTCGAAGTGGCCTCCTCTCGCCCTTTTAATAAGTGTTCTCCATGGTTTTCCTTTGCTCTCTGATTGCTCTCGGTGGCTTCCTTTTATGAAGCAATATAATGAGGCTGAGGTGCGGAAGGTCTAGATGAAGGTGCGTTTGAGTTGAGTATTCCTTCGTTTGTTGTGTTTCCTGGTTTCTGCCTTGGTATAGGCGTAGTGGTTCGTTGGTTATCATCGTGAATTTGTGGTTCGTTGGTTATCATCGTGAATTTGTGGTTCAGATGAGATCGTTGTGGTTCGAGTGTTCATGTTCACCTGAGGTCTCTACTCTTCACGAAGAAGTCTTCTACGTTGCGTGTTCTTGTGCTTAATTCATTGCAAGTTCTCCGGCTAGTCATAGTTTCTTAAGTCATTGCTCTTGTATCTATTGAGTGTTTGGTTCTGGGTATTTGAAGAAGTATTAGGATTCGTTTTTATATTTCGATGCTGGTATGTACCCGGGTGTTTGGGTTCTTGCTCCCCGTTGTTCCTGTTGGGGTTTAGTTTCAAGGGATGGTTATGATTTTCGCGGTTTCTAATGTCTCAATCTTGTTCGGTTTCTATAGGATGGGTGTATTAGTTTTCCTGTGTTGGGTTGTAGTTTCCGAGGATATATTTGTGTTCCGCCGGCTTAGGTGCCCATGTTTGGGTTATTGTAATACTGTGATGTTTTAATATAATTTCAATTTGGGAAAAAAAAACAATTTTAAAAAACTTTTCCATATACATCGTCATTCCCCATATACTATGAAGTGGAATGTTACCGTTTTACAAACTATATTCAACTTTTAGAGCATTACAACAATTGTTGGTTATTTATGTTTGGTATCCGAATGAGTGTGAACTATAAATTTCGATAATGATTGAATCGCGCACTATGTCATTTTCTTTAAAGAGTATTTTCACCATATGTCAACCATTTAGGTTACACGAAATCCCTTTGTACAATAAGACAATCAAAATATCATTCTTGTTCTAGGCTAAGATACAAGAATAACAAATAGAGTTTTAATGTTTATATGTGTTTCTTTAAAGATCTTTAATGATCTTTGAACAATGAATCTCTATTTCTATCTAACAGTTAGTTACTGATTTTCATGTTTAAATTGTGATTTGCCAATGCCAAAAACTCCTTATAAAGAGTACTAAAAAATTACATTGATTAGCACCAATAGTTACAATGGTTAGCAAAAAATTATAACTACTAATACTAACAATTGCAATTGCTAACAAAAAATCACAATTGTTCATCACCAAAGATTTTAATTACTAATGGTTGCAACGGTTTGTCGCCGACGATAACAATTACTTATAACCAACAATTGCAACGGTTTATATATTAATAGTTACAATCACAAACAATTATAATTTTAATCTAAACAATTGCAATGTTTTATTTTAAAGGTTGCAACAATTACTTTAAATATCCAACAGCAACAAGATAGCAAAACCAATGACTACAAAGAAACTGATGACAGATAACTATTAAGTATAGAATTGGGTACCGACTTGGTCTAATATTTTTCATTCTTTTAACCGTCACGTCCGTAGAAATTATGATAGTAAGGTGGAAAACATGTGGGGATATAGGGACAAATTACTTGTAGTGGTTTCGGTTCAGATTTCGGCTCAGGCTTCTTCTCAGCTTCTTTAGCCGGCCCAACCGTGATTATCTCGGTATAACATACCTTCTTCAATTTCTTCACAATCATAAAGGCATCAATCTCTCCGACCACCGTTAGTTTACCTTCCTTAACGTCCACTGACTGGACTCCTTACAAATCAAAATATAGTTATGACTTAATCAGTTATAAAAAAGAGAGAGAAAAATCTATGTATTAATATTGTTGAGTGTTCTTGAATCGTGTACCTGATAGACAACAGACCGTTGACATAGCTTTTTGTTTGGTTCTTTCGCAACAAACATCCAATTTCAGTACAGCTTTCTATCATGAAGATATTATAGATAATCGGGAGTTAATTAGGATAGTAATTGTCAAAAAAAAAAAATAGGATAGTAATTGACGTTACATCTGTTGCTAATTTATAAATGCAAAAAGAAAGCTATTTGAAAACCTTTGCATAGTTTACAAACTTCCAATTGAGAACAATATGGTAAGAAATGATAAAGAATCGAACCTGCATTTTTTCTTCAACTAATGGTCAAGAAATTAAGAATGTCCTGGATTGTTAATAAGCTTTGAAAGTGGCTCCTTATATAAGGACTTGCATTGCATCGCATGCAAGTACGTAGCCATTATTATTTATTTTCTATAAAAACGGAAAATATTTAGAACATGTCATGCCGAAGGATAATTAAACGCACCATTTTTCCTTTTCACGTGGAGAATGAAGAAAGCCAAGTTATAAATGTCTTATAAGTTTTTTTCTTCTGTATTCTCCATGCATATATGCAAAAATTGCTAAAGTTTTAAATGTAGTTTTGGTGTTCAATTACCCGTTTTCATATATATTTTTTTGGTGTTACCCGTTTTCATATTTTAAAATAAAGAACAAATTTTATGTGTAATATTTTTTTGCAGAATCATAAATTCATCTGTCGAATTATGTACAAAGGGCTTCATAAAAATAACACTCTTAACAAAAAATTTGCAACGAATTTAAAATTGTTTAATTATCCAAAAGATATTATTTAAACAAAATCAGTTTGAAAAAGAAAAGTAATAAGTTCTCAAAAAAAAAAAAAAAGTAATTGTAGCATGTATTTCTTTTGGTGGAGATTTAAGCCCAGCGAAAATTTGGACCAAGAAAGCGAGATTAGAGTTGAATGAATCAGTATGGACAAGTCGTCCTAAATGCAACGACTAATAAATAGCATTAAGTCGTCAAATGTAGGAATAATTGTGAACCAATAATTAAATTTGGGACATCCTTATTTCCATACAAATATCAAGCCTTTTCGTTTCGTAGTGTAGCGTTGAAGAAAAAACATTGTCGGTGTCAACTTTTGAGATATAAGTGACATATAACTAATATTGTTTCTGTTTCATATTAAGTGTCGTTTTAGAATTATGCACACATATTAAGAAATTATTTAATTTTATATATTTATATATAAAATATCATTACCTATACACCTAACTATATTTCAACCAATAAAAAATTAAATTATAAAATAAAGTTAATAAATTTTGCATTAAAAAGCTAAAACTACTCTTATTGTGTAACGAAAAAATTTCTCTACAACGACATTTAATATGAAACGGAGGGAGTAAAACAAATCGTTATTACGAATGTTATCGCTAACAGTCTTGCATTTGTAGTTTAGTTTGTCTACGAGGTCGCATACGTATCGATGTGAGAATTCTGAAAAAATGTGAAATTTGAAAAAACAATAGAGTGCAAAATAAAAAGAATAATGTATAAGAAGAGAGAGATTGAATTGGTATGTTTTATTTCATGACCTCTAGGGATACAATGGCTCTAGGGATACAATGGAGGGTCTAACTTGTAGACTAAGTACAAGTAACTTTTGGTGAATAAATTTTTTTATAATTGATACTACAATATTTATAACATTTTTCTTTGATGTCTATTATTTGTGTAAGATGTTGTTTCGTTAAAAACATTACCAGAAAAATTCAATGGAAAACTATAGTTAACGTAAAAAGAGTGCAACGCGCGATTAATTTCTTTCATGTGAATAGAAGTCAAAATCCTTGAGATTACGTAATCCAACAAGATAAACCAACTTCATGGAAGTAGCAGTGGATAACATCTTGTGTTTGAGTCAAAATCGGTAATCTCAAAATCAACGTCCAAAAATTGTTTAATAACCAAGGGAAAAAGCTCTTTCTTGAGAAACGCGCATGAAACAACTTTGTGAAAATAAACTTTGAAAAGTTTCTGCGGAAATTACTTAAAAGACAAATTTTGAGGCTACAAAGGTATAGATAATTGTCAACCGAGATAGGAAGGGACAAGAAAGAGAAGATAGGGACACCAAGTCGCCTCATAGCTTCTCTTTCTCATTCTAAGTCGCCCCATACACTCCCATCTCGCCACACACGAAACCAAGTCGCCTCAAAGCCCTCTCTCTCATTCCAAGTCACCACACACAACTCCAAGTTGCCTCACAGCCCGCTCTCTCACTCCAAGTCGCCACACACAACTCCAAGTCGCGTCAGCTCTCTCTCTCTCTTTCTCTCTTTCTCTCTCTCTCTCTCTCTCTCTCTCTCTCTCTCTCTCTCTCTCACATACCAAGTCGCATCATAGCTCTCTCTCCTCATCCCAAGTCACCAGACAGCTTTTCAGCTTGGTCAAAGTCGCCACACAGCTTCTCTTCTTGGTGAAAGTCGCCACACATCTTCTCTCCTTGGTCAAAGTTGCCTCACAGCCTCTCTCCTTGGTCAAAGTCACCAGACAGGCTTCCTCATCGCCCAACAAGGCTCCCATCATGATCTCCTTTGAACCTCGATCGAAATATCTTTCGCTTCGTCGCAATCAAAGTTTCCGTTGAGATTTTACGAAGCAAACAAGTGAGACGTAGTTTTCTCGTCAAATTCAAGTCAAACATCAGGAAGATACTGGTTAGCTTAACACCTTAATACCTGGACTGGTTGGCATCAGTTCATGGGACCAACGACATTAAAAACGTACATAAGAAAATTGACGATTTTTCTGAGAAAAATCGTAAAAACGTGTAAGTCGTCAAACATACCGAAATGGACTAAAACATGATAAAATCCACTTACAGTTTAAAACAAGAACAAGCCGAGGTTGCAATAACGGTCTATTTGACTTCTAGAGAGAAATGCAAAAAACCGATAAATGTAAACTTTCCAAGGATAAACACAGAAGTTGAAAGGATAAAGAAGGATACATGATGAAGATATAATCAAATCTCGAGAGAATAAGGGAAGACATCCAACTTTCATAGGCTATATATAAACGACCCCGAGCTCTGGAGGAGGGATCCGAAAATTAGACCTTAGGAAATTTATGTTAGCTTTAGGAGAACTTAGGACTTAGGTGGCTAGACTAGCGTGTGTCATACTTAGAGCGTTTTACTGCTTTGTTCTTTTATTCTCCATTGTTGACGAATTTATGTTTGTGCTTTTTCGGCGAAGCTATGTAAATTATTCTTCATCTTAATAAATAAAACGCCTCTGTGCAAATTTATATGATATTTTGTTATCTTGTTCTTTTTCGTATTCGTGTGATTATACAGAGAATCCAGATCCTCAGAGAAAGTCGAGAATCTTGGCTTTCCTTCATTTATCAAAAATCAAGAGTTTGGCACTAGAAGGAGAGAGGATCAGATTCTCTAACTCGAAATCACCACACAATCAAGAGGCGATATGTCTAACCAAATAGACAGCAACGTCATCTCTTTCAAGGATAGAGCAACGACCAATCAGGCCAAACCCCGCAACTATCTCCTTATCATCGAGTTGAAGATCAAAGATATCAACATTGCAAGATTATTAGTCAACACGAGAAGATCGGTTGATATTATCTTCAAAAACACCCTCAAGAGAATTAAAATTGAACTGTCTAAATTCACAGAAAGTCTGAGCCCAATAGTGGGATTCTCATGGGAAGCTACTATGACCCTCGGCTCAATTAACCTTTTGATTAAAGCTAGGAGTATAACTAAAATCGTGGAGTTTCTTATCGTCGATCGCCCTGCATCATACAATGTAATCATGGGTGCTCCATGGCTAAACTCCATACAAGTCAGTCCATTAACGGACCATTTGTGCCTCAAGTTTTTGACTCCCAGCGGAGTCAAAACAATATGGAGAGATGGAGAAGCATTGCGAGTATGTTTTGCCGCAGAGTTAAAATGAAAAATCTTAATGGCAGAAACTTTGTAAAAAAGAAAAAGAAATTGACTTTCGTCGAAAACGCCCCAGAACAAGATGAAACAATTTTTTTTTGGCAATTGCGGAAAGCCGAGTCTTTAGAAGAAAAAAGCGAGCCATCTTGCGAACCTGTGATTTTGATATGTCTCGATGAAATATTTCCTGAACACTGTGTCAAAATTGGCGCTAACCTTAGCGAACCACTAAACACAGAACTCGTAACTTGTTTAAAAGAGAACTTACACATGTTCGCTTGGGCTGCGGAAGGCATGCCAGGTATCGACATTAACAAAACTTTTTATGAACTCAATGTCGACCTGACTTTCAAACCAGTCAAAAAAAAAAAAAAAAAATTAGGACCAGAACGCGCTGCTGCGGTCAATGACGAAGTCGAAAGGCTCCTGAAAGTCGGATCGATAACATAGGTCAGATATCCCGACTGGCTCGCTAACCCCGTTGTAGTCAAAAAGAAAAACAGAAAATGGCGAGTCTGCGTCGATTTTACTAACCTCAATAAAACATGTCCAAAAGAAAGCTTCCCCATGCCACACATCGACCTTTTAGTCGAAGCAGGAGCAGGATTTCTTAATAACATTTTCACATGATATTAATTTTCTTAATAACATGGTTTTGCCTGATTATTTTCTCTCACTGAATTCTCTATAGCAACGTTATAAATAAAATAACAAAATATTTTAGAGAACCCCCTAAGATAGACCTAAATTTTTTTTTTTGTCATAATATAGCATTCAAAAAATAAAATGACCAAAATGTTTCAATAAATAGGTAAATATACATTTATACCCTTATGGTTAATTAATCTAAATTTAGAGTTTAGAATTAAGAAGTAGAGCTTCAGGATTGAGGTTTATTTTATTTTTTTAATTAAAAAATATTAAAACTTTATAATAAAATTTTAAACAGTTTTTAAAACTATTTTCAATTTTTTTAAAAAAAAATAAAATAAATGAAAATAAATATTTTTGAAAATAATATTTTTTAATAAAAAATTGAATTTGAAAATATATAATTGGAAACTCTATTAAAAATATTATATATATATATATA
>MU107540.1:0-47849 GCA_012274485.2 Sinapis alba
AGGAAAATATTTGATATATAAGTTCATTTGGTATTAACAAAACAATTTAATTTATGTATTACTCTTTATATATATTTCTATAGGCGTGGAAGGCATGAGAACCGAACAATATTCTTCTTCTTTTTAAAGTAACAAAATAATTTTGAATAGCTGCGTTTCTTTATTTTTTTTTATCAAAGCGTCTTTTTGCTATTAATATCTATATATATAAAGAACAACTTTACTCTCTTCTGAGCAAGACACGTCATCAAATAGGAGAAGGAGGAAGTGACACATGTCTCATTCAAATTACAATTTTTCGGTTATGTTAAAATGTGTTTAGACGAGTGGGCTTAGACAAATGTATTTAAGTGGGTTTGATTATAGTTATTTGGGCTGACAAACAAACACAATCTTGGCCCATGTAGTAACTTCACTTTGTATATATCTAATGGCCGTAAAACTATAGGGTTCATACCCTCCTGTGTAATTTGAATAGGTCTACCATCCATGGAAGTTATGAGAGTATCAAATAGATAAGTCTGTGTCTGTAATCGTTGTTTCTGTGTCGGTTCGTCATCTCTTCATATACTTTGGTATCGATTTTTTTTTTTTTTTTGAAACACTGGTATCGATTCAACTCATCACCGGCATTACAACCTACATTGATTCAACGCCATTAACAATCAGTCATTTAATGATTCTTATCCCTCTTCCAAGCGGTGTATCTACTACACCTATAAAAAGGTAAGGCCTCATCCTTTGAGAATCATCCTCACAATTCCAATAGCAATAGAAATTTCTTTCTCAGTATAAAGGATTACTCTTCTATTTTGCTTGCTGATTTGAAGGCCAGTGGCCGTTCTTCTTCCACCATGGAGGTGCTGCTGCTCCGATTCTAGGAAGCCAAAAACAATAAACGTGGTGACGAGTTGATGGGTGTCGACATGATCTTCGTGATTCTCAGGTTTTTCATTCTTAAACTCATCAGATGCCAATGAACATGTGTGAAGAGGACGTTTGATCTTGGGAAGATGATATCTTGCTGGTCAATGGAAAGTCAATACTGAAAGCATATGAAAGTTAAGTTTCCAGAACGTGGAACATGTGGAAGATTAGTAGTCAAATTAAATACGTTGATTTTGGTTTCAATGATAAGGTGAGTTACAGATGTTTATGATTGATGAACACCTACTGGAGGAACGTACTAAAACCATTTTTGCCTCTGCCTCTTCGAAGATTTACACCCAAAATCTGGGATTGTTTGTATGCATATTTACCATTCCGTTGTTGCAACCGTGAGTGAATTTAACAATGTCTTTGGAGTTCTTCTGACAAAATAAATGTTTTCTTCAGCTTTTCTTACTCCACAATTTGTTTCAGAGTTCTTCGGGTTTCTAGAAGACACTTCCACTGTTTATGCAGATTATCCTTTACAGAATTATGGCCATTAAGTGTTTGCTTTACCTCCCAAGTTTACCAACTTTGGTGATGTATTAAATATAATCTCTCTTCCCTTTCTATTTTTTAAAAAAGAATCAGATCTTTATTATTATAAGAAAATGTTTGCTTTTTGGGTATGTGAAAGAGTCAAAATATTTCCTAAATCAGTTACATATTACCTGTTGCAGATGTTGTTGTATGGCTTCAAGCCTGTTAAAAAGTGGACACCACTTCTGAACATGTTCCGCCGTAGAGGAATTCTGGAGCTAATGTACAAAGTCCAAATGCAGTTCTTCGAGGATGAAAAGCTTATGAGAGGAGGTCCCTATATGAACTTGATGTCCTCGCTGAAGCCACCATACTCAAATGATTCCATAAAGGAACAAACGCAAAGGACATGTTAGTTCCATAATAACATCATATGGAAAGCTGGTTTCTAAACAACAGTTATCCGGACCTGCATTTAATCTGATATTTTCTTATTTTCTCGGTGGATGTTGTAGGCAAACCTTTGTCAAAAGCTTAACTGTTTTGCTTTCTGATATTTTTTGCTGCATTCTACCTTTTTAGTGTATTTTGACAACAAATTTTACTTTTCAGATGATTATGTTTCTTTTTTGGTTTACGATTTCTCTGTCTCTGAATTTTTATATTGGGTTTAAGGCTTCTGCTAACAAATTCATGATAAAGCACAATATGCATCGTGTATGGTTATTCGATTATTTCTTATAAACTTGGAAATTTGAGATTAATATGTAATGTACATATTAAATAGGATAAAAAATAATCACTGTTTTGTTAAAATGTACGAAAAATATATATAACTGTGAGATTGTATTGACATTATGTTTAATGTGTCATTATAATTTCTAATATAAATAGTAGAATGCATAAATAGAATTATTGTAAAGCAATTTTGAACCTTGAAAATATTTTTAGTTAAAAATAAATTAAAATTTTAAAATAAATTTGTACTATAAGTTAATTTATGCGCCCGCCCGTAGGGCGGGTTTATCCTAGTAAGGGATATGTTACATATGTACAAACCTTCAACGTGGTCAAGTATTTACTGTTTACATTTTCAAATGAAATGATTGTACCGTTTATTTCACAAATGATCACGCCATTATCATTGATCACATTAATCATGTCTCATCTATCTTCTACTCCCTCCGTTTCAAAAAGATACATATTCTAGATTTTTCACACATATTAAGAAAACACATTAAAATTTGATTATAAGTACATTGTTTTCTGTAAATAACAATTTTCCATAACTTTTAACCAATAAAAATCCAATAAACAACATTAACTTTTTTGGAATTTACAATTTTTCATTAAATAATACATTGAAAAGGTAAAAAATGCATCATTTTGAAACAAATTTTTTTTCTAGAACATGGATCTTTCTGAAACGGAGGGAGTATATTATTAAAACTGAAGTACTTTTTGATATTGTTTGGAAACATGGATAGCAAGATAAACAAGAATTGTTTGGAAACATAGATAGTAATATTTCTTAATACTTTTTTTATTTACACATTTAGTCACTACATTTACAATAAATTAAGTATTTTTTTATTCAGACATTTAGTCATTGCATTTACAATAAATTAAGTACTTTATTTTGTATTTCTTTTTATTTAAAAATTATGCCACTATATTTAAAATCAGTTTAAATTAATTAATTATAATTACAAAACTGATGGTGTTATTGATAATATGGGAATATCAATTACAATATAGTATATATTATATAAAACAATTTTTAAATATAATATTACCTTATTTAGTTTAGTCAAATATAAATTTTTTGATAATTTAATTTTCAAGAAAATAAAATATCATAAAATTAATAACAATTCATAGAAAACTAATGCAAAAAATTATTTTTTGATATGTTGTTTCATTTAAAATAAATTTAATAAAAAACATGTTAATATATGAATAGTATAATTATATTAAATTGCATCAAGTTATAAATTTTTTTATATAATATTATGTAAAAAGAAAAAAAAACTTATTATCAAACATCTATATATGTATTATAAATAATATATTTTACTATATATATAAATTACAAAACATAAAAAAATATACATGATTTTTTTATGAACCAACAGTTTGTAAAATTACGTTAAATTAAAGTTAAATCAAACACCCGCGCAGGGGAGCGGGTCAAGTTCCAGTGTATGTTAAAGAACAAACTTTAATGAAACATTTTTCTTAGAAAAATAAAGGTAAAAATAAATGAGATTTGAAATGAACATTTAAATCAGCCAAGTGTGCACTTCTGTATGTCACATATACAAATACACTACACACCTATTCAAGTAAATCTAAAGCTATTTTTCTTTCACCAAGACTCTCTGTGTAAGTATCATATAGCTTCAAATGTCAAGTGAGAGTTCTGAGTAACACCCAGATCCAACACTTTATTCACAAAGTGAGAATACTTGTATGTCTTCTCTGTTTCTTCTTTGCTCTGAAACATTGTATTCAGCTTCATCTCCAAACCCTTTGGAGTATAACTCAAGTCCTTACCAGGACTCATGGGATCTTCTTCAACAAGAAGCATTATGTATCTCTGTAGATAACTCTTGTACCTCGGCACAACCGTTCTTACGACGGCTTGACATATCTTCCATCTCAGCTTTTCATCCTCCACAACCCAATGTGCTTGCCTTGTGTATATCTCATCAAAGCCTTCAGCAAAGGCTTGTAACGTTCGTTTAATGGCCTCACGGGCTCGCTTTCTTTTTGCAGGTTGAGCTTTGATGTTGAGTAGAGACAAGAGCTTTCCCCAGCTTTCTTTGACATATAGAGCTGCGTAATAGTCTCTGTACTGTTCATGTGCGTTTAACCAAGACTCTCCCATCATCTTCCCAAGATGAGTGTCTCTCAAGTCACAGAAGTGGCAGTGGTTGTTCATCATAAAGGTGTAAGAAAGAGCAGTTTCTTTGTTGGAACTCGACCATGCATCCAAGTTCAAAGCAATCTCTCTCAGTATGTTGTAGATGTGACCTGTGAGAATCTCTTCTTGGTACTTTTCCTTCTTCCAGCCCAAATCAATCTCAAGAATCTTGGACAAAACCGGCTTGTTCTTGTCCTCTAGTAGCTTGTTGCAGTACTCAGTTACAACACTCACAAGCTTAGGGACACCACCATCAAGAGGAGGACGGTTTGGTCTTTGAAGCTCTACCTGACAAGGTAACTCCCAGAAGATCTCGCAGACACCGTTAACGAGATTACTAATCAGCTCCCGTGTTTCTCTGCGTATGTCTGAACATAGTTCCCCTATAAACAGCCGGTTGAACTCAACTCTAATGTTGTCCATTGTAGAGAAACAATCTAAGAGCTTTAGCAGCTTTGGAGGACTTTTCTTGCACTTGCTGATTCTTGATCCGAACCTGAGAAGCTGAAGGAGTCCTGAGCTTGAAGCTATTGCTCCAAAGCAACGCAATGGAACATCATGTTCTTCTCCAACATCTTTAAAAACTTCATAGCAGAGCTTACTTTCAAACTCGTAGATCTCTTTCACAGCTGTCTCCATATCTAATCTCCATTGATCTATATCGCCTTCAATGTCTTGCACATTGGCAGCTTCTGTGATTGTTTTGTGTAGATACTCATTCTCAAACCGTTTCTGAATGACCCTTGTGCGAATCTTGATGTAAGAAGGCACACAGTGAGCATCTAATCTCTTGATGATTGCCTGCAACTTTCTCAAGTTGGATTCAGACAAAACCTCATCTTCGAGTATCCGTTTGAACTCTGTTTCAAGATTCTCCAACGCTGTGCAAAGACTACCACCACTGAGATAAGCACGAGCCTCGGTCATTTGTAATTCCCGCAGAAGCTTTATCGAAGTCTTGAACCGTAAACTGCAAGGATGATCTTCAGGCATTCCATTTTCGGACAGGAACTGGATTGTATCTTCAAGCCAGTTAAGAGCAAGAACACAAGTACTTGAGAGAAGCTTTAACGCTTCTCCAAGACGGTTAACGTCCGAAACATAACCAAGAACCTCATTACATGACATGAGAGATCTCTCGAGTTCTTGAACCGTAGTAAAGACTCTGAGAACAGCTGAGATAGGTGCAATGGTGTGACGGATGTGATCAGAGAAAGGCGAAGATCTCCATCTCTCTACTTTAACATCAGCTTTCAAAGACAATAATGTGCAGTTGATCTCTTGAAGCTTTGACCCTGTCTTTTCAAGAACCAGTGATAATGTCTCTGACTTCTCCATCTCACTCTTCAATAAACTTCTCATTGCTTTAAGTCTCTCAAGGCTCTTTGCTTCAGCCATTGTTTGTTTGTTACTTAACTCACTAACATGCTTCAACAACTTCACGTGGATTTATAACAATCCTCTGGTAGATAGACCAAATGTCTTACCAAACCCACCAAACCAAGCAATTACCAGTGTTATTCCGATAAGACACAACATCAAGATTTGGTCTTATTTTAAAAGACTTGTTGACATTTTTTTAATCATTAAGTTAAAGCAAAATCTAAGTCTTGTTTTATTTGTTATAGTCAGCTCAACCATCTTTATCTGTTGCTTCAACAGTTTCTTCTTAGTTTCTACAGTTTGATCATCTGATAAACTTTGGCCTAAAAGTCAAATGAAATTGTCTTTTCTTTGTTGCATTTATGTGCTTAAAGCCGAAAAAAACTACAAAAATAACAAAGCAGACTTGTACACGAAATTCCTTATACTGGAAAATTATTAAATTTCAGTAATTTCGTGGAAGTAAATGAGTTGTTGTTTTCTTCACTTAAGATTTCAATTAACCAATCAAGAAAACAAGCCAGCAAATCTGGGGTTCAGCTCAGTCTTAGCTTAAACTCTACGAAACAATGGTAAAAAGTAGACGTGGACATTTGTAACTAAACTGAACTCTAACGAAAAAAACTTAAATTTATATCTGATTCACGTTACAAAGATCCATGAACATATCATGTAGAGCGGTTTTTTTAGTACCAAGTACTCCCTCAGTCCTTCCGTTTCATATTACTTGTCGTTCTAGGTTTATTCACACATATTAAGAAAACATATGATTTTGTATATTTCCAAAATAAAAACACAATTACCTATACACCNATATTAAGAAAACATATGATTTTGTATATTTCCAAAATAAAAACACAATTACCTATACACCTAACCATATTTCAACCAATAGAAAAATAAAAACACAATTACCTATGAATCTTATTAATGAATTTTGCATTGAAACTCTAAAACGACACTTATTTTGAAACGAAATTTTTTCCCTACAACGACAAGTAATATGAAACGGTGGGAGTATTATTTAAACATTACCGTATATTTATTAGATCATGTAGAGCGGTATTTTGTGTATCAAGTATTATTCAAATATTACCGTATATTTATTAGTACTGAACCTAGTAAACCAGTTGGTTTAAACGCAAATATTGATATTGTTGCGCTTCTGCTTCGAAATCAGGTGGGAGAAATGTTTACACCATGTCATTGGTATCACCAAAGACTTGCTCCGGACAATGGGAAAGACTAGAGCCTAAAACTTAAACTCCTATTAGTTAAAAAAAAAACATATATTCAAAAATCAAAAAAGAAAAGAAAATTGCACCCAATTGAATATTCAAATATATTTAAAGATTTTTATTATAAAAATTATAATCATATACATATTTATCTTACATCAGTTTTTTAAATGACGAAGATTATTGTTTAATGCATTCAATTTTTTTTTATAATTTAGTCAGTTTGCATTACAAAATAAAAATATATTCATAATTTTTTTATTTAGAATGAAAGTTATCATCAAAGAGTTAAATTATACATAGTGGAATCTTTTTATAGTTTAAAACTAACACAACTTCCATATAAAATAAAACTTATTATTATCGTATTAAATACAAATAGAATTACTGTGAATGTGTATTAATTTATAAACTAATAAGAATTGAATCTTACATGGACGAATATTACAAAAATTTCATTAAATTAATGGAAATCTAAATATATAGTTATTTTTTCTTAATAAATTTTTGTGATTTAAATATTATATGCAAGCGTGGATTTATTTGTTACCTACATTTATGTTTTTGGATTTTAATAAAAGAAATTTAAACATAAAAACTTGACCTACTCCAAAGTTGGACTATATATATATATATGTATATCGCTGAACGAGGATGTTCAAAAAAGATTCTCATTCTTAATGAACGAGAATTTTAATCAGCCATATATTTTTATAAAAAAATTATAATGTTAGATTTTTAAAATAGTCATGTAAACTTAACTCAAAAATATATGGTTATAAATAGTTTTTGGTAGTGAATTGGTATATAAAATAATGTGAATATTAGAAATAGTTATAAAATATGAAGTGGTGGAGCAAAATAATGTGAATAGTAGAAAGGATATAAAATATATTTTTTGTTCATTAATCTTTAATTTTGTATTAATCATAAATTATGTCATAAAGAAATATTTGGAAACTTAGATTAAAGTTTATATAATTATTACTAAGGTGGGGTATTGAATTTAGAAGTTCAATTGAAATTTTTTAGAAAAATTGTTTCCACTAAATTATTGTGTTATTAAATCATAGAGTTCACTAATTCTTTTAAATTCTTGTGTTATTAGATTAACTATTTGTAATTATTCTTTTAAGATCCCTTAAATTATAGAAAATTTATTTAATTAACAGAAATACACAAATATTTAGTTATATTTTCTTAATACTTTTTTGTGATTTAAACTTTACATGAAAGCATATATTAATTTGTTACATAAATTCATGTTTATTGGATTTTTATAAGAAACCTAAACGAAAATACTTGACCTACAAACCAGTTAATATATATATATAAATTCTAAAAAATTATTTAATTAACAGAAATTTATAAATTTATAGTAATAATTTTTAATATTTTGTGGTTTAAACTTTACATGCAAGCATGTATTAATTTATTACATGAATTCAAGTTTCTTGAAGTTTAGTAAAAACTTTACATGCAAGCATGTGTTAAAAAATCTCATTCTTAATGAACCAGAGTGTTAATCACCAATATATTTATTTAAAATGTTTATAACAATATATTTAAAAAATAATCATGTAAATTTAACATACAAAGGATATCAACGACATATGTGGTGTGTCTAAATTTTTTAAGTTATCCGAATTATTTTACTAATTATTTTTATAATGTTTTCAAACTCTTCATTAGTCAAAATTATTGGATAATTTATTTTAAAATTTTACATGTTTGGCTTCCAATAGTCCACATGGTGAATGACTCCATAGAATATTAGTCAGAGAAATTGTTATAAACGTTTCAACAATTTTAACACATACATATTACTTTTTAGCAAATATTATTTTTGTAATCATGTACTATTATTTTTAGCAAAATATAAGGATGTATGAATGTCATATAAAAATAATAACTAAACAATATATTAACTATTTTACAATGGTTGCTGATAAAATTTTTTTAATAAAATACTTTAAATCATACTTATACTTTTAAATTCATAAGTATAAAATGTATAAAAATCATACTTATACTTGATCCGAGCGCAAATGGATATTTAAATTTTGTTATTGGAAAAAAGGATAGGAAGATTGGCAGTTTATGGGCCGGTTTTATTATTGGACAAAGGTCCAGTGGGCTTAGTATGAGAGTAAGTATTATTATTAGGGCACAAGAGAACCAGTCTGTATCATCTACCTGTCTCTTGTTGTGAATTTGGGAGCGAAGAAAAAGAGCAAAGAAGAAGATCGGAGATGGCATCGACGGCGGCGGTTCCGTTCTGGAGAGCGGCGGGGATGACATACATCACCTACTCAAACATCTGTGCGAATCTCGTGAGGAACTGTCTCAAGGAGCCTTTCAAAGCTGAAGCCCTTAATCGCGAGAAGGTTCATTTCTCCCTCTCCAAATGGGCTGGTGGAAAGCCTGAGAAACCAAGTAAGCTTCTTTTCTTTCTTTTTTTTTGTCAAAATCATGTTCAGATCTGTTAGGTTCTTCTTGTTGTTGTCATGGATCTGATCAAGTTCCATACTTTTCAATTGTTGAATTTCTTAATTAATTAATTAATTAATTAATTAGTTTTAAAGACACGAAAACAAAAAAGTGATTATAATGTCCGATACTTTCTTGTTCTGGGGTTCGTAGATCAGTTTTAGAATTTACGAGAATTTACAGAGTATTTTTTTTATGCTCAAGAAAGCTTGAATAAAGATTATGATTTCGTTTCTTTCGAAAAGTTTTTATTATTGGGGACAATGATCTTTGTTATTTGTGTTTAGATTCAAGTCTATTTGAGGAGATGTAACAGCTTTTTTTTATCTATTGTTGTATCTAACATGTTTTGCTTTTTCTTTCTTGACAGTTCTGCGTTCTGACACACCTGAAGTTTGAGAATTTGTAACGTTTTGATATCAAATTTGAGGTTAATAATGGCGAGGAATGCCAGAGATTGTGTACTCTGCAACATGTTTCCTTCTTTGACTTTAAGATTGTTAACAATGGAGTTTGAGTGAGTCAGAGACCTCATTCCAATCTTGAAACTTGTGTTTATTTTCTTGTTTTGCTTCTAAACTCTTTTTTTCTATGCAAACAGCTACATACAATAAATCTTTCTCATAAGGATTATGAAACATGATCATTACCTAAATTATTATTTCAGAAGTTGCTTCGAAAAATCATGTTGACATTCCCAGCGTTCATTTTCACATATACAATTTTTGTTAGTTATTTCTTTTACAAGCTTATGAGAGTTGAATAGTGTAGACAGTTGGATAGCAAATTTGTGTAATTAGATATTCTTGGGGTCAGTACCATCATATGAGGAGACCGAAGATGGACTTTTTAGAAGGCCGGTGGAAAGATGGACATACTAATGCCGAGTGCGTTGTCCACAATTTATTGGATACATGTTCTTTTGTCCAACAAAAAGTTCTTACTATATGTAATACAGTTTTCCTCCCTCTTTGAGAATGCACATAAAAAAATAAGGAAAAGATATTGTGCCACTGCCACATGTCCAATTTTGAGTCTAGGGGATTGCTTTCGACAGTCTTCAGTCTTTGTTATTGGAGCATAACGAGTTTGTTTTTGGACTTCAAAATATATTTTTCACATTTTGATTGTTGGTATTGATTAAAATTTATTGGACTGGGAAAAGGAATGTAAAACTAGTCCAATTGTCTAGTTCTCATTCTTCTTTGATGAATGCTTCAAAAATTAATATGGTTCAGATCATAGGTTTCATAGTTAGGGCAACCGACGATGTAGATTTTTGAGGCAACCATTATGGGATGCATTGAGTTTATAGTGACCTGACTTTTTCTGTTATGTCTCGATTGCATAGAGTTTGAGATATGATGGAGCTTTGTTGTGGCCTGTGTTACTGACATTATGATGTTAAAAATGACGGTTGCACAAGAAAAAGACGGATAAAAGGATAAAGCTTTCTCTATGCTTATGATGTTAAAAATGATCATTTATGCATAGTTTTGGTTTAATATTTTTTTGGTTTTTGCTCATTAAGGTGATGACTACAATTGAACAGAGTATGGGAACGAGCTACTATGGGCAGCTTCGTCGTCGTAGAAACTGAAGATCAGGTCAAGTACCTAGTGGCAGGGCCGGCTCAAGAGGGGGGACAACCGGTGCGACCGCCCCGGGCCCAACCCGTGTCCCCCCGTATATTAAGAGTTAAGGGGCCCAAATTTTTTATAAATACATATTTTTACATAGAAAAAAAAAAATTAATAGAACTGAAAAGGGTCCAAAAATATTTTATATGTATAATAGTTTTATTTGCATCACAAACTATGTAAAATATTACTGATTTATTTTTAAAATATTAAATAAATATAAATTTTAAAAAGTAAAAAAAAAAAATTGCCCTAGGGCCCTTGTATGTGTTAAGCCGGCCCTGCCTAGTGGGCACACTGTCATATATGGACCATTCGTAAGTCAAAGCCTTATTCGACACCAACTACTTACTCCATATGTCTCTGTCTTAAGAGTCATGACTCGAGAGTCATCTCATGAAACTTACGAAAGCAGTGCAGCAGGATCACTCCTATTTCATAATTTGTGCTCTTTTTAGAAGTTTAAATTTGATGTCATAACTTTTGAGCATCAGTGTCTTGAGTAATCAAATTTGATGTCACTCCTTAACTTCAAACTTTACTGTTCGCATCCCTCAAATCTTATTTTATCAGTGTTGCGTTCAGGTAAATGTTGTCCTAAGATTATCACCTCCAAGTTTTCATTCTTCTGTAGCAAATACATGCATTGAGGTACAATACTATTCTCATAACATTAGACTTTGACTCCCTCTGCATAACACATTTCTTTCTATAGTTTTCTGATTCTAAGAACTTCTACTTCCACTTTGTGATTCACTCACCTGAAGAAGCATCTCATCACTTATTTTCTATAATAATATGCAATAATATTTTACAGTAAATACACATCAGTGTTACACCACCTAAGGACTCTCAATAGAAAAAAAAAACACAATTACAGTAAAGGGAAACTTTAGGAAAAATGGTAAATATATAAAGTTAATTTTTTTAGAAAAAGGAACCACATAGAGAAAAAATACATTTTAAAATATACAGAAAGTAACTATTAAATAAACAAAATGAAATTATAACAAACTTAAAATAAAACTTTTTAAATTCAATAATAAAACATAGTAATTGTTACTATAAAATAACTTAAATAATAAAGTCAACGTAAATTCATATTCCAAAAATTAATCAATAACACTTATTTTAAAATTTATAATTAGTTATTCAGATAAAATGGTTTATTTGGTGTCCAAATGTAATAACATATACAAAATTTGAATTAATATCGATATTTGTAAATAGTAACAATTGATATTAGGTTTTCTTGTTATCTACCTAACTTAAAGTATTTTTATGTTATAATAAAATGATTAATCTTTTTTTCTTTTGCATCTTCAAAAAAAAAAGAATTCTAAAAATGTATAAAAGACCAATGAATTTTAAATAAATATATAAATATAAAAATAATCCATGTTTTCTGTATTAAATTACCAAAAAAATTATTAATTAGTCTAATTATCATCAAATTCAAAATAGGTCAAAGTAAAATGAACATTGAAAACAAAATAAAACAGTTACACTTTCATAAAATAAATTAATTGAGAGATAAATATATGATTTAAAAATAGATGTACCACACATTATTATTACAAACAAATGAAACAACTGATTTGCATATGTATCATAATTATATTCAATCTCAATAAAAATGTTGTTTTAAAAAAAAAATATGATATGACATTAATGTAATTATAACATATATATTTTTTCTTATAAATATTTATATTTTGATAATTTTTAAATATAATAATGATTATTAACTCTTATCTATACTATTATTTGCGAAGTGATTATTTTCAGTATTAAGAGATTGAGCTGAATCTGATTCCAAAGGAAGAAAAATATTAGTTCTTCCTTTTGGTTTTTGTTTTTCACTTTCTCACAACGTGTTAGTTTTTGACGGGTATCAATTTAAGCTCTAGGCATTTTTATATTGTTGAAAGATCGATGGATCAAGAGAAGCCCGTATGTATAGATAAATTAACATTGTATGTGAGGACAAAATGTACCATGCAACAAATAAAACGTACCATAATTATTCAATATTCAACGTCTCTCGATTAGCTTATATTTTTCTTTTGTAACTGAACGATTAGCTTACATTCATCCATATAAAACAGCTACATCTAAATTATATCTTATGGAAAAGAAGACGACTGAGACAGGTAATTTTTGTGGACATTCCATAATTTATCACTTGATATATGATCCACTGATGAAAAAATGATATTATGCTCGCCAGGGCCTCTCGTATGTCATTTTATAATTACTTATTAATACATATATTATTGAACAAAATATTATAATAATAATTTATGATTTATTTTTATAAATCTAAATATTTTGGTCCAACCGATCTTTAAAATCATATTTGTTATAGAATATGCATCGTAATATATATCAATCAGTTTGTAAGAGGTTTTAATTAATAGAAACTCTATCATATAAAATAATATATAGTGTTCGTAATCAATTTGTAAGAGGTTCAATCTTTCTTAAAGAAAAATATATATACATAATGAAATGTACATTACTTTATTGATCAAAACTTTAAGATTTTCATAATTCTCAAACGAACTAAGTTCCTCTATAATTAGGTTAATTTCATATATTACAAGTATAACATGTATTGTATCTTTACATATATAAATAATTAAATAAGTAAAAGTAAAATTAGAACTTAAGTCTACAAATATATCTTCAAAAACAATTATTTATTATATTATATTAAATATATGCATGAGATAATCTTTAAAATAATATTTTATAAAATATATGTTTTAACGTTTAAATATGTATTGGATTATTTGAAATAGCTAATTTATAATTTATTATAAATAAATAATTTTCTATTCTATTGCAATTTATATGATTTTCATCTTTAACGGAATATAAATATGTAGCTATAAGACATATAAAATGATCTATATCATGAAGTTTTTTCAAGTTATTTGAATTTATATATATTTTTTTATTATAATCCTAAATTAATTAAATAATATTTCTTATTTAATATAAAATTAAATAAATATACAAATGTCTCGAGAATGTTTATGAGATCTCTTATATTATATCTCAGAATGTTTTGAAATTAATCATATATTGTTGATTAATTGTGTATATAAGTAAACTATACATAATAATTAATATTTATTGATGTAAAATTAATATTTGTGAAAATTCCAAAATAAATTTATACTATATCCAAGTAATATACTATTTTGTGAATTTGACATAAATACTAGATATATATATATATATATATATATATATATATATCAAAATTCATATATGGTAATTTTTCTTTTTAATTTTTCTTTTTCAAAAATATAAGATATATATGTTAAGATGATTAATATAATTTAATATTATTTTTATCTTATTAACCAATCAATTTTTTTTATAGATTTTCTATCAACAAATTTACTATATTAAAACTATTATAAATTTTAAATATATACAAATTTTATTTACCGCAGAAAACATATAAATGATATTATCCCATGATATCGCGGGAAGCCACTTAATTTTCAACTATACTAGTATATGTAATTAAAGATCTTAATCTCATTACAAAACTTTGATTCTTTATTTTAATTTGATTAAAATTAGATATGTATCGGTAGTATAATTCTCATTCAAGTGTATTAAAAGACTTTGAATTGATCCATAAACTGGAGTGGCCATATTATTATTCATTTTTATTTAGTTAAATTTTTTAAGTTAAATATTAAATATTTTTTATTTAATTATTTATGCTATTACAAACTATAAAAAATATTACAAGATGATTTTACTGCCGACAATTATATATGTTTTATGAAAATTCGTGTCTAACTGCGTTATTATAAGCAGTCCTATAAGATCCATGCCTGATAATATTCATTGTGCCATGCTGAAAATGTATTATATGTTTTTCTCCATAAATCTGCATAATTGGCCTTTGCTGAGATTTGAGACTCAGATCTTTTAGTATATGGTATAGAAGCATTAGTAAATCTTTAATCAAACCACAATTAAAAAAAGCTTCTACATGTGAATCGAGTAAAGGCTCCTTCAACCGATTCATGTTGACAGGTGGCTAAATAAGCAAGACCATATCTAATGATTTACTATATTTTAGAGTAGTTTTTATTTTAAAATAGAGTAACCGTAATATAAAGTAGAGTTTCTTTCTAATAATTTATTCTATATTTAATTCTAAAAAAATATTCTTAAAAATATTCTTTTCCGATTTTATGATTAATATCATTTATTTACAAAATTTACAAATTGATCTTTTATATTTTATTTCTTACAGTTTTTTATAAATTATAATATCTTATATCAAATATCTATTATATTAAAATTACATGATCTAATATTAAAAACATAATATGTTTTAACTTAAACATTACCATTAATATATTTTCAACAAATGATCAATTAACGAATTTCAAAATGTAAAATAATATATTTTGACTAATCTTATAAATTATAAAGCCAGCCATTTCTTCTCAACGTGAACACAATATTTTTCCACCAATCTTATTTATTATTCAACATATGCTTTTCTAAATTATATAAATAAATACCACAACTATTATTTGTTTTTCTTTTTAATCTTAAGATTACTATTAAATTATTATTGTTATTAATGAAAGCAAATTATTAGATTCTTCTATATTTTAAAATCTTAACACATATGTACATGTAGATGACACAAACTTTATATTTTCTTCCTTAAATACGGCAGTTGAAAAAATATTCTTACAAGTTAAAACTAATATTTTATTTTATCAACGAGTAAAACTAAATCTTTATAAATTAAAAATATATGGTTGTGAACATAAATTTTAGCAGAAACATAAGATTTAGCAGAAATATATAGTTAAAAAAAATATCCTTATAAGTTAAAATTAATATTTTATTTTGTCAACGAGTAAAACTAAAATATTTATAAGCTAAAAATATATGGTTGTGAACATGAGATTTAGCAGCAACATAACCGACATATAAGTGATTATGAATCTATTAATAATATTTGACTTCAAATTTGATAAACAAATTAAATCGTGTCATATAAGTGTTACACAAAATAATAATAATCTTCAAAATATATATATGTATATATATATATATTATGTTGATCGTAATTATATATGTGTTATTTGCATATTACAAAACAAAAAACACAAAAAAATCTAAAGTACAAATAAATATATTATTATATAATAGAGTAAAAAAATGAGTTACTCCAAATATAGGGTAATTTTAATCATTATAGTATAATATTTTATAGAGTATAATTGGAGAAGATTTTACAGTATAATATTAGTGTAAAAAATAAAGTGGGTTGGAAATATCTTTATAGACACGGTATTCTATTAACTCCACTAGTTTTTTATTTTCAAATTTGAATATGCACATGCTTTTTAGTAACGATCTTCTCAATCGGATATGTTAATATATATACATCATATTTTAAAAAATTTACATCATATTTTTTATAAAAAATAAAAAGAAAGATAAACGCTTAATAAATAATTAGATTTGTTAATATATATTAGATAGAAATTTGAAACTAATTTCATTGATTTGATAATTAAATTATCTAAAATATTTTATAGTGTTATCTACAAAATTATTTTACATCACAATTAAAATAAAAATAAAAATAAATATAAATCCCTATATATAATGTATATAATTTTATGTTAAATGAATGTTTTCAGTTTAATTAAAAAAAGAAACAGAAAAATATAACTTAGTATTAATCACGTATTTATTTTAATTTTATATAATTGAAAAAATAATGAATGATTTTAAAATTTTATTTTTAATATTAAATATAATATATAAAAAATTATTCTTTCTACTTAATTTTTTCTAATGAAATTATATATAATATTTTTTAAAAAACATAATTAATTTACCATTATATTCTTTTAATTAATAATTATTTTATTAATAAAAACAATTATAAAAATTTGAGCCCGTGTGAACGGGCAAAACATCTAGTATCATCAATAATGCAAAATTTTCTATATAAATATTTATTTTTAAAAAAATATTAAAGTATATTAATAAATAGTAACTCATGTATTACTATTAAATTAATATATGTATCTCATTAATAACAAATAAGTTAAATATAATTACAACTATAATTTTTTACATCAAGTTATTGTAAGTGTGAATCCACAAATACAAAACTAAAGTAACACTAATCAAATAATTTTTTTGATAAAGCAAAACTAAAGCAACACTAATTAATTTTTTAAAATGAAATTTCATTTGAACTCTATTTTAATTTAAGTAAAATTAAAACAGTTAAATCAAATAAATAAAAAAGACAATATATATATATATATATATATATATATATATATATATATATATATATATATATATATATATATATATATATATATATATATATATATATATATATATGATTCATTCAAACTGTTGTAGTTAAAATATAAGAATAAGATATTTAAACTATTATAGACAAAAGGTCTATAGTTGTACCAAATAAATGTGAAAATTAAATAAAGTTACAAATTGAAAACAAAACTCAAGCATGATTCTAATAGTAATTGATAGAAATATAGTCTTACACAACTCGAACAAGAGACATAATATAAAACAACTCAACTTTGATTACATTAAAGTATTACAAAATAGAATAAGATTTATAAGAGATATACACCCACGAAAAAAAGTGAATATATATCCATTCAAACTATTTCAAGAATCATATTAGCAAATTTAATCAACGACGAGGTGAATCTTATCACATAAATAGTTCTAAGAAAAAGATATGATGTAATAAATAAAGAAAACCACAAAATAACAATTGACACATAATATATAATCAAATGAAAAGCGAATGTTAAACAAAAAAAATTTAACGAATATATACAAATATTTTCTGCGGTGCATGGGGCAACCCTAGTAACCTTATGTTATAAATATGAGTTTATACTTTATTTTTTTTAACATCATAATCTTTCTAATTATTAGACACAGGAAAAAAAAACAAGTTTCCCCTGTTAAAAATCTAACTGAGAACAAGCCAAGTAGGAGTAGGATCTATTTTGTAGCTGTAAATAAAATCTAACAAATTCAGAAACTAATCATTTGATTGCAAAAATAACATAATCAGTGATATGTTAAGGATTCGGAAATTGTAATTAAATTTGGCATATAATCTTATAAAAAAAACATTTGAGAAGGACACAATTGTAATTATAGTGTAAACAAAACATGTGGTTTCAGTGCTTGTACGTTTTTCCACGCGTTTAGTTTTGTTCTTTTAAAAAAATTCTCGAAAATTGTGATATAACGTTTCGTTTCACTGTCCTATCAATTTATTTCGACGAACCTTCATTCTCTTTCTGATCTCCTCTCCTGCTAGGATGAACTATTCAAACCCTGCCAAACCCTACAAGACGACAACGACCAATACGAAAAAGACTTGTTCCTAACTATGTTACATCACTTCAAACCAACCTTTGAAGTTTCCATCTCGTGAAAACTTCTGATCCCAAACCGATGAAACCAATCCAATCGCCACCAGGACTAACCGCTCCGGTTAAGTCCCGTCCTCGCCGCCGTCTAGACCTCTCCTTACCTCTTCCTCACCGCGACGTTTCCCTCGCCGTACCTCTCCCCCTCCCACCAACTTCTTCCGGCGGTTCCACCACCTCAGAGCCTAAAAGCTACTCAGACTTAGTACGTGGCAACCGAATCGGAAGCGGAGCAGGTGGAACGGTATACAAAGTAATCCACCGTCCAACCTCTCGCGTGTACGCACTCAAGATAATCAACGGTAACCACGATGAAACTGTTCGGCTCCAAATCTGCAGAGAGATCAAGATTCTCCGAGACGTAAACCACCCCAACGTGGTGAAGTGTCACGAGATGTTCGATCACAACGGAGAGATCCAGGTCTTGCTTGAGTTCATGGATAAAGGATCTTTGGAAGGTGCTCATGTCTGGAACGAGCATCACTTATCTGACCTCTCTCGTCAGATATTAAACGGTTTGGCTTATCTTCACCGCCGTCATATTGTTCATAGAGACATAAAGCCTTCGAATCTACTTATAAACTCGGACAAGAACGTCAAGATTGCTGATTTTGGAGTGAGTAGAGTCTTGGCTCAGACACTGTCTCCGTGTAAGTCCTCTGTTGGGACTATTGCTTACATGAGTCCTGAGAGGATCAACACGGATTTGAATCAGGGGATGTATGATGGTTGTGCTGGTGATATTTGGAGCTTTGGTGTTAGTGTTCTTGAGTTTTTCTTGGGGAGGTTTCCTTTTAATGTGAATAGGCTAGGTGATTGGGCGAGTCTTATGTGTGCTATTTGTATGTCTCAGCCTCCTGAAGCTCCGGCCACGGCGTCTCCTGAGTTTAGACACTTTGTTTCTTGTTGTTTGCAGAGAGAACCGGCGAGGAGGCAAACTGCTGTTCAGCTTTTGCAACATCCTTTTGTACGTAGAGGAGCGAGTCAGAATAGGTCTCCTCAGAATCTTCATCAACTCTTGCCTCCTCCACACTAAAGCTTTAGTTTTGTTTGATAATGTTTCTACACTAAAGGTTGATTATGTCTTGTTGGTTAGACAAACTATGGCATTGTCTTGTACTTAGCTATAACCAAAGCATATAGTTTGAATCACTTTGCACTCAATGATGGTTTATTTCACCAAGAACTTTGGTAGGAGAGTCATTAAAATGTTCTAAGATATAAAACGTGCATCTCTTGATCCCTAGTTTTACTTTCCATTTCTGTCTTTTTGTACTCTGCATTCCAACCTGAACTAGTTTAGTACTGTTTTTGCATTTCTTGCAAAGGACCATAAAAACATTATTAGTAGGAGTCTTTAGTCGAGAGTCAAGAAATTCTTATTTTCGACGAGAGATCCCCACTGCAACGTCTAAGATTCATGTAAGGAAGTTGCATAATCTGAGTAATTTATTTTATGAAAAAAGTCTGCTAGTTTTCTCCACCACAAGTTACATGAAACCCAAAAAAAAGAAACCACCTTTTATTACAAAAAGGCTCAGTACATGAATCAAAGATAACAACAACAAAGTAACAAACAGACAAAAGCAACAGACATTGGTTGATCCATATGAGTTCCTCTCCTTACTTCGTTGGGGTCGTCAAACACACTTGTATGTATATACACAATGAAACATCTTTTGCTTTTCTTTTTTTTAGTTCACCAACCCATTTGCTAGTTTTGCCCTCAGATCTTTCCTCAATATCTTCCCTGATGGAGCTTTAGGTATGGATTCAACGAAGAACACTTTGTTGATTCTCTTGTAAAACACAACCTGTGTGATTCACAAATATTTTGCATTAACTAAAGTGATTCAATATTTTCTCATGCAATAACCGAAATCAAGAACTGAAAAATTCATGCAGTAATCAATATCAAGAACCGAAAATTCTTTTTACCTGTTTTGCCACGAATTGTTTCACATCATCTTCTGATAACTCAGAATCTTTCGATCTCACAACGAATGCAACGGGAACTTCACCAGCAGCCTCTTCTTTCATTCTGTTGAATTTACACAGAACAAAACAAAAAGCAAGTGTTAGAAGGTGACAACAATGGACGTTGTCGTTTACCATAGGCGCCAACAAACCAAAAACATTTACAATCAAATTTTAATGCGTTTTTTTAATATATGTAAAAAATCTAAAATATGTATCTTTTTAAAACGGATGGAATATTATTAAAACGGATGGAGTATTATTGAATGAATGATTTAGTGCCACGATTATTGACTAAGGACAAAAGCTTCAACGTTTAAAATCTTGGGTTAGCGTTATGTTTTGTTTTTAAAATGTGTCACTAATTAACCACTAGGAAACAAAGCATGATCATTGCTAAACGTGTTGGTTCCGCAACAACTATGAAACCAAAGATCCAAGATAGGGTTTAGATAAAAACCGGGTCAACAGACCGGGGATAATGATGATGTAAGAAAATAGAGTTAACTTTTTATTTTTTTTGGTACTTACGCGACAACGGCGACGTCAGTGATATCCTGATGACCGATGAGGAGAGCCTCTAGCTCAGCGGGAGCCACTTGAAAACCTTTGTACTTGATAAGCTCTTTCAATCTATCGACAATGAAAAGCTCGTCGTCGTCATCGATCAATCCAATATCTCCCGTGTGAAGCCAACCTTCTTTGTCTATGGTCTCTGCTGTAGCCGCGGGGTTGTTGAGGTAACCTTTCATGATCTGGTGACCACGGATGCAAATCTCACCCGGTTTGTTCTTGGACAGTGAGTCTCCTGTGTCTGGATCGATGATCTTCATCTCGGCGTTTCTCACTACAGTACCACAAGCTCCTGACTTCACTGGGAATGGTTCTTTTGCGAACCCTAATGACATTGCTAGCACCGGACCTGCTTCCGTCATTCCGTATCCCTAATCACATAAACATTTTTTTAAAATTACAGAAATAATCGAGATTATTGATCATTTAATTTTACATCTAGCGTTTTTGCAAAACTAATGACCAAAATAAAATATATAAAATCTGCATTTATGTAGTTTTGGGTTACATCAAACTTTTTATATATTTAAATACTCCTCTGTTTCAGAAAGATTCATATTCTAAAAAAATATTATTTCAAAAAGATATATATTTAACTTTTTAATATATTATTTAATAATAAATTATAATTTCAAAAAAACTGATGATGTTTATTAGATTTTTATTGACTAAAAATTAGGGGTGGGCAAAAAAAAATGAACAGAACCGAGTCAAACCGAACCAACCGAACCGAAACCGATTCGAACCGAACCAAAGTCCATTTCAAATCATTCGGTTGAAGATTTTCCCAACCCGAACGGTTCGGTTCAGTTCAGTTTAAAACCGAACCGATAAACCGAAGTGTTTTTATAATTATTTAAATTAAAAATATTAGTAATATCAAGATATTAAAATCATAAGACAAAGCCCACGTAATTTCCTTTTTTCTTTTTATTTAGTTAATTATGAGAAATTGTTAGTTACAAAAAATAATGCATTTACAATTAAATTTTAATATATTTTTTAATAAATGTGAAAAATCTAAAATATATATTTTTTGAAACGGAGGAAGAATAATCTTAATTATATCATTTGAACACATTCTTGCTTAGATTGAAGATAAGATAATATTTTTCTTCGGTAGATTAAAGATGAATATTTATACTAAATTATCATGAATTACTAAGCAAATAAATATACGTTTTTTGTTGCTAAAATACGTAATTGTTCATAGCCAGTCTTTACTTAAATATAGTAAAATTCCACAGTACTGTACTTTTTAGGTAACGCACCTATATTATTTCATAATCTTTTTGCTTTAATTGATAGTACCGTGATTCCATTCCATATATACTAATTTTAATTTTCTAATCATTTACTCCTCTCTGTATTTCCGAATAAAACAAAAACACATAACACATACCTGACCGAGTTTGGCGTTAGGAAACTTGGCACTGACGGCATCTTCAAGCTCCTTACCAAGCGGAGCAGCACCAGACTTCAAAACTCTGATAGAACTCAAATCATACTTCTCCGTCTCCGGCGACTTCGCAATAGCCAACACGATTGGCGGAACCATCGGAGCAACCGTCACTTTACACCTCTGTATCAGCTCCAAAAGCAGATTAATCTCAAACTTGGGCATGATCAAGATCGACGCACCAACTCTAAGCCCACACAGCATGATCGAGTTCAAAGCGTAGATATGGAACATGGGCAAGACACAGAGTATGACGTCATCGCTGTGGAAGTAGAGGTTCGGATTCTCGCCGTCGACTTGCTGAGCGACGCTCGTGACTAGTCCCTTGTGAGTCAGCATCACTCCTTTGGGTAGACCCGTCGTGCCGGAGGAGTAAGGAAGCGCCACCACGTCGTCGGGAGAAACTTCAACCGTTTCGATCTCCGGTGACTGAGTCAACTCGGTGAATCGGAGGCAGCCTTCGGGGATCGGGGAAGGTTCCGCGTCGGTGCAGACGATTAGAACGCCGTCGTTTTGGAGGTCTTTGATTTTATCGACGTAGCGAGACTCGGTGACGATGAGCTTCGAGTTCGAGGCTTTTGCCTGTTTCGCGATCTCCGCCGGAGTGAAAAACGGGTTGGCGGCGGTCGCGGTTGCGCCGCGGAAAGACGCGGCGAGGAAAGAGAGGACGAACTCGGGGCAGTTCGAGAGGAGGATCATCACGACGTCGTTTTGGTTGACGCCGAGTTTTTGAAAAGCGGCGGAGATTCGACGGGAAGCGACGTGGACGTCGGAGTAAGTGTACACGTGGCCGGTGGGACCGTTGATTAGGCAAGGCTTGGAGGCGAACTCGGAGATGTTTTGAAAGATGTAGTCATGCAGAGGCAGATGGTTCGGAATGTAAATATCCGGAAGCTTTGATCGGAATATGACATCACTGCTGCTCTGTTTCTGCATGGCGTCTTCTTGTGGAGCCATTCTGAGTTTTAAGACAATTTAACTCTTTGGTTTTGCCTTTCAAAGCTTTGGTTTTGTGATTGTGTGTGTTTTTAGGCTTTGGCCTGAAGGAGACAGGAGCTGTCTCGGAGGAGATCATATAGGGACTTCACCGGAGAAGAACTGTGTGGTTGGTGAAAAGGGTAATATTGTAATTTAGGACTTTAAGGGTACTATTGTCATACATCAACGATATGGGTTCTCACTTCTGAATTTTTCACGTCGCGTTTGGTAAGCTGCACTTTTATTGCTGAAAATCACGTATTTATGAAAAGTCATTAATACATTGTAGTTTTACATGATTTTATGCGTGTTAAACATATCCATTGAGTAAAACCATTGGGTATTTTAACGAAATACTCCCTCTGTTTCGCAAAGAGTATCGTTTTGAGGTTTTATTTTTGTTTCATAAAAAGTGTCGTTTTCTATTTTCAATGCAAAATTTATGAATTTTATTTTTCAATTTAATTTTTTATTGGTTGAAATAGTGTTAGGTGTATGAGAAATGATGTTTTTATATTGAAAATATGCAAAATTAAATGTTTTCTTAATCCGTGTGCAGAAACTTAAAATGACACTTATTATGAAACAGAGGGAGTAAGAAATATAAAACATTACCTTTCAACAAAAGATATTGCAAAAAGTTAGATTTTTGCCACTTTGGATATGTATAATGAATGTATACTACTTTCATATAAATCTTTGTATATATTTTGACTTTTTGTATTCTCTTTAACTACAGATGTTATCTACTTTGCTCTATAAAAGAAAATATAAACATTACCAAGAAACATATCTGAACTCTTGACCTTCGTCATATATGAAATCAAAGCCATTAATTCGAATCTGGGGAAGTCAATCAATTCAACTTAAAAAGAACTTATGGGTTGAAAATAGGAAACAAGCGAAATACAGGGATGTGATTGGAAATAAAGGAAATGGGTTTGGTGAAAGAAGAGTGGGTTGGTGAAGAAAGCGAGATAGATATTGATTGGGCTTTGGTGGGAGGGTGGGCCCATGTTGTTGACGATAAAACCAAACCTACAGTCGAAGTAAAATGAAAAATAAAATATGACGATAATTTTCACCAACCCCACCTATCTTAATATTTATATATTATATATAATATCAAAGAAGAAAATTATTATGTTATCTCACAAAATAAATGGACATTGGTTTTTCTTCACCAAACAGTCAAAGACATACTTTTTAGTGGTATTTTCTTCAATATCTCTTTTTTGCATATGAGGTCTTGGATTAGGAGTGGGTTAGTGGATTGGATTTATAGCGTTGATATTCAAATCTAAAAAAATATTAAAAATATTAAAAATTCATTAATTTTATTTTAGTCAGTCATAACAACTTCAAGAGTCTAATAGACATATACGGAGTATTATGTTTATAAAGTCAAATGCAAGTTTATATGTTGGATAGATTTATAAAATGATTTAACTATTATGTTGACAATTTTGCAAAATGATGACTTGTACACATGACAAATTTGGTAGGAAATAATAGCATGATTTAGTTTGATTTTGAGATGAATCATCATCAATTGAATAGATAAAGAGAGCATGTCATTTGACCACACAAATGCGATTTTTTCATTCCTCTTTGCATTTAATACCAACATTATCATCCAAAAGCACAATAATCTCTAATTAGAGTTTGGTTCACATGTCCGTATAGGAATTTTTCATTTTATATATCTATAATTTGATATTATATTAAACATTTTAAATTTAGAAAGTTTAATAAAACTAACTCAAAATTTAAAGTGAACATAATCTTTTTAAATATATTTTGCTATTTATTCCTATACAAACATTAATTTTTTATACAATTTTTTTTTGTCAGCAACTTAAACAAACTCAACTAAACTCTGTAAATCAGACCGGGGTTCTGAATCCATATGGACAACAAAAGAGGTTTTCTTCCTTGCACTGCGTGCGAGGTTATCCGCTTATACACTTATATATTGATGATTTATAATAAATTTAAAACTATTTTATTTTACATGTTTAAAATAAAATTATTAGTTCAAATTACAAAGTATATATACATCTCTATTAAGTGTAGATTTAAAATGATATAATCATAAAATAACCTTAACCTTTTCTGTTTGGTCATAAAGAATGAATAATTTTTTTACTAATCATTTAAGTTATTTTACATTTTATTGAATATGAAATCTATTTTTGTATTTCAAATCAAATTTTTGGTTATGTTTTATAAATCTCCTCTAAATATATGATTTATATATATCATTTATATTTTAGTGTTAAATATCATGTAATCTATGATATAATTGTTTAATTTCTTTATTTGACATTATTAATATATAATAATTATAATATGTCATTTACCTTTTTATTAATTATTATTATATACTAATATATTTATGGTCAAAGTCAAAAAAATTTTTTTTACAAAAGGATTATATAATTAAGGTGCTATAAAATCTCGATTCTGCAAATATTATAGACGATGATCATAAAGTTGTATTTTATATATTAGGGAAATATCATTTACGGTGACATATTATTTTGGTAAATTGTATCAAAATTATGATATTTAGGATGCTATGTTATTATTTTTTTGATCAAAAGGATGATTTGTTATTAAGTTTACTGATTTTATTTGTTATTAAATTAAGATTTAAAAATTACACTATTTTGATTTTACAACATAATTTGTTTGTTTTTTTGTGTTGCATTTCAAAATTATACTTTAGTATTAATTATTTTATATTTTATAAAATTTAAAATATTACCATTTTTAGTTTGAAATATTTATTTTCAAAATTATATATTTAGTCAAGAGAAATTTGAAAAATTACACAACTATTTTTGAGTTTATAAAATTAGATAATTTTTGATTTTTTGTTACTAAATTAATGCATTATTTTATGAAAAATTTGGAGATTCAAGGACCGAAAACTTGATTATAAATGCAAATGTATATCCCAAATTCAATCAAATTGAAAATTAATCTAAGAAGTAGTGAAATTACAATAATTCTTTATGACCAAACAAAAAAAATATAATCAATTTAACGATTATAACCCTGCAAAATTTTCTCAAGTTAATAAGTGATTTTTCTCATGTATTTAATCTTAATAATAATTTATAAAATTTATAAAAAATATTTTAATGGAAAATAAATTAAAATCATGTAATTATAAATAATTCAAAATAAAGTAAATTTTAAATTACTAAAATTGATTTGTTTTCAACATATATGAGTGAGTATAAGTCATGATTGTCATTCACTACAAGAAAGCATAAGCTTTACAAGGGTAACTATCATAGTTATTTCATCATAAATGGCGCTTTAGGACAATTAACTATGATCCATGATTCATTATAAAACAACTGTCATAACGGACAATTCGTCGTAAATTATTTGTTACCATTACGACGAAAATTACATTGTAAAACAACATTTAAATGATTTTGTCGTAAACACCTTATAAATGATTTCGTCATAAACACCTTATAAACTATTTTGTCGTAGAATCCTAGTAAAGGTACGAGGTAGTACTTCATTGTAAAGTACTCGTAAGATTTCGCTGTGAACTTCTCATAAATTATCGAAGTTAAATTGTTGGTTAAAACATATAATTTTTATGAGGAGTTAACAAGCACTTACTCGTAAAGTGCTCATAAATATAACTAAAAAAATACTTTTGTTATTCTATTTTTTTAAATAATAATTTTAAATAATTAAAATAAAATTTAGATTATAAAAGCATGAAATTTTAAAATAATAGAAAATTATGAGAAATATAATTTTATAAATAATATTTAAGTTTTCTAATACAAAAAAAAACAAAAATAAAAAACAAAGTTAACAGTTGAGGTTGTCGCCAAAGTAGTCTGAGCTGCTCCTTTTCCCTAGTTATGCCTCATCATCATCATCTGCGGAATGGGCTGGTGGATGTGGAATTCCGAGTTCCTAGCGTCTAAGCTCCAACACCCTCTGCATCTCCGGGTGTCCAACAACTAAAATGTCAAGAAGTCTACATCGCATCCAAATCAGACCGCATCCGAAATAACTCCTCATCCCGTCTTTGGGAGTAAGGCGATGTCTCCCTTGGGATATCGTTAACGGATCCTACTCCCAGCGTCTGACATTTTTGTTTAGAGACCACTTTGAAAAGAAAAGAAAAACTAATTAAATTATATGAAATTATTAAATAATACAAAATAATCAAAACAATAGATCAAAATAATTAAAAATAAAATTATTATTATGTATCTCTTCAAAAATATTGTCCATATCTTCTGTGAACAACGTGATGGGCAATCCATATGGAGATTGTTGGGTCAACTGCATCTTGCGCTTTTCAATCCGACAAGCTACGTCATTGTAGATCTATTTTGACCTAGGATCCACAAAACTCACAATCTGGGTCATGTATGCATTCTTGAAAAACTCCTTAAGAGATGATAGTGTTCATGTCTTATTGGCCTACGGATACCAACATGGAGTTTATGTCAAATAGTGTGAAACATCGACAAATTACTGTGCTCATCTCTCGTGTCACACGGGAAGTGGAGCACTTTGCATAGACTCGGACCAACTGGGGGTTGATCCAATATCGGATGAGCTTTTCTCATACCTACTTTGTGATGCTAATGGGTTTCACATCATAACCTTTGAACTCCCAAAGGTTGGTCCTTCCACTCCGAGATGGTGTCTTCTATGAAAACACACACAAAATATTCAATTTCAAAACTGAGCTAACATTGGCCAGCAGGTTTCTCTATAAGTCTTTTTGATGAAGAAGACTTTTAGAGTCTTCTCGAAACAGATCTGCAAAAAAATAAAATATCAATTTTAGATCCGGTGAGATTTATGTTTAGATTCTTTAAGCACATATAACTTATTAATGAAAGTTACTCACACATTCTTGACTAAGAATCATAAACTTGAGCAACTCCAATAAATTTGTAAATTTTGAAATAAAAATGGAATTTTTAGATGAATGAAAAAAAAAAGTGAAAGAGAAATGGTTTGTGTGTGATAGAAATGAGGATATGAAGATCTAGATGTCGATTTTAAGTGCATTTAGAGCTTGAAATTGTTTGTTCACAATAGTTGATATATTGATGACAATGACAATATTATAAATAAAAGGTGGAGATGCGGATGATTGAGTAAAACAATAATTTTTTTTTTTAAAATGGTATTTTGTGATTAATTTGAAATTTTAAGGTGAATAGAGTAAATGAATTTTTTTTTTTAAAAGGTGAAGTTAATTTGTGTTTGACCACAAGTTTTGAGTCATTTTGAAAAAAAAACTGCTTCAAAATAGGTTTCATTTATTTTATTTGAGTGGGTGCATATTAGTTTTATCAATTTGGATAAGTTGGTGTTGGAAAAACTTACAAAAAATAAAATATTTTAACTGTAAATTTAATATATTTTAATAAATTTATAAAACTAAATTTCTAATAAATTTTGGTTAATTAGGCTATTTTAGCTAATTCAACTTGATTTATAATTTTGGGTTTTGTTTGTTTGATAAAAAGTTGTATTATGTTCAAGTTATTTATTATTGCTTTAGTTTGGAATTGGTATTCAAATTTTTTTGTTCATATTTGAGATTTTGAGTTTTTGTTTTTGAAAATATGGCGTAACCGACGATAATTATATAATTATTGTTGGGTGATTCTTCGGCTACTAAATAGACTGCAACACATACACATGAACAAAGTCTGATTGAAATTATTATAGAAGCCGAAAACCTGAATTCAAATAAATGATTAATTGAATATAATATTAAAGAAAAGACAAATGAAAGACGATTGTTAAAAATGTTTTCGTAAACGTGGCCATGGAGTCTATATATGATATCTCTTTCATTAATTTTTTATATTCGCTTTGTATGTGCAACAAATCATAGTAAATAGTAGTCTTATAATAAAATCATGATAGGTTGTCATGCGACACTTATGATCAACCCCTACGAACTCTAGAATTTACGAACACTTTTTAAGAAATTTACGTTTTGAGATTTTGTTGGTTTTCTCTGAATGTGAAAAGTTAGAAATGAATGAGGAAGAGATAAGTTATTTAAAGAAGAGAAGATGAGTGGTTTTTCAAAACTTTTGTAAACGTTTTTTGAAATTCTTTCAAAAATCTCGGAGTGGAATGTTGAGCAGCTTTCTCCGCAACTTTCTCTCTTTGTTGACTCGCTTTTATTTTTGGCGAACATAATTTTTGTGTTATTTTCATACGAACTACACATTTTTACTTACAAATTTCAGGCGGTTTTTGGTTCAGAATTGGGCTAAATGTTAAACTTAATTGGGCAAAAAAAACATATTGTATTGGCCATGGAGCCACATTCTTTCAAATCCAAACCTAAGTCCAAGTCCACCTGATTCGAGCCAACCGGACGATGGCGGCTGTGCGCGCGTTAGGAGCCACCTCTTTTTCTGAATCGTTTAAACAAGTTTGAGTGTTATAACATATATATACTAAGGAAGAAAAAGAGCATCCAATATTGATCGAAACAGTTTACAACACCGTGAGAAATAATCGCATAACTGAAAATTCATAAAATTAATTTATAACAAATACTAGATAATCTCACAAGAAAAGAAGGCAAAGAAGAACAAGACCATGAAAGTGAGTCTTTTTTTTTATGATAGTGATAAGCGCCACATACCAAAAAGATAAACGGAATACATAGATAGTGACAACTAAATGTCAAATATGGAAATAGGACAAAAACATCTTAAAAATAATGTTCAAAAGTATATTAAAAATACAATTTTGACCCTATAACCATTATACATAGAACCAAAAAATGCATAAATGCAAAGTTATTAAAAATTAATATACTTTACATCAGAGATTCATTTCACCACTAACAAGTACTATTATAACATAATAACACATTATCGGAAAAAAACATACAAAATATATCAACTTATCACCCAGTACTACATAACACAATAAAAATATCAAATAATACTCTTAACAAATAAAGACTACCATATAATTATATCACTCAAAAAAATTATAACTAACAAAAATAAAATATATATCGCGTGAAGCATGAACACACCCATAATATATATATTTATTATAAGATTGCGGAATACATATATAAACTTTTTTTTTGCTAAACTGTAAATATCATATAAATGAAAAGAAGATTTTACAAAGAAGATCTTAAGTTTGCAACCAACTTGGCAAAAAAAAAAAACAAGCTGGAACAACAACCGTAACCAACAATGGTAGGAGCTTATCTAAGCCATAAAGACATGAGGGACCTAAAAGCCTTGCGATTCCTTCTAGCCGATATGATATTTTTCAATTCTCTATCCATACCCTCAAAAACAATCTTCGCAGGCACTGAGATATGATTATGTATCAAGTTGTTCCTCTGTTTCCAAAGGTGAAAGACAACTGCTTGGGCAGCGAGCTTCCTTAGCAGAGTAAGCTTCTTCGATCTTGAAGCCCGGATCCATGAGAGGAGCTCATTCCAGTCAGAGAACATTGCCCTAGGAGGATGGCATCTAATGAAAACTTCCCTCCAAACTTCAGTATTGTATTCGCAGGTGAGTAGCAGGTGGTCTCTTGATTCTATATAACTGGAGCAGAAAGACCATGTCGTAGATACCGGAATGCCCCATGCTGCGAGCCTGGACTTCGTAGGCAGTCTGTCGTAATTTGTTACCAACATAGTGAAGGAGTGCTTCGGGAGAGCTCCCTTGAACCAAACGACATTAAACCAGTCTGTGTCCTCTTGTCGCGGTCTCATCACCTCCCAAGTTGCGGCCGAGCTAAAAACAATCAAAGGAGAATCTTATTGGGAAAACACCAGAAGTAAATCCATAGAAATTGATGGCTGAGGATTCTCTTTGGTCTAATCCAGATGTAAAGAGCTCTGTTTTTGATAAGTTCATGTGCAGCCCCGACCAAGAAGCAAAATCGTCTAGACACTCAGTTATGCCGTGCAGGCTGTTACTACTACCGTCGAAAAAGACCATTACATCGTCCGCAAACATGAGATGAGAGATCTTTAGCTGCTCCGTTCCCGGGTGATAACCAATAACCGCAGAATCGTAGCGAGAGGTAAGAAGCCGAGACAGGCCCTCCATAGCTAAAACAAAAAGGTACAGAGACAAAGGGTCGCCCTGACGTATCCCTTTAGTACTGCTAAAGAAGTCGCCTGATGCTCCATTCACAGAGATAGAGAAGGACGCGGTGGAGATGCATTCAGAGATAAGGTTGATGTAAGTTTCTGGGATAGCAATAGCACGAAGCGAGGCTAAGATAAAATCTCATCTAAGACAGTCGAAAGATTTTCTCAAATCCACCTTTAACATACCCCTGGGAGAGAGCGACTGCATATTATACCCATTTACCAAGTCCGTCGCGAGCAAGACATTCTTCGCTAGAAGTCTCCCCGGAAGAAAAGCCGACTGCGACTTTGAAATCATACGAGGGAGAATTTCCCGAAGCCTAGAAGCTAGTAGCTTGGATATGACTTTATAAACTGTGTTCAGGCAGGAGATAGGTCTGAAATCCGTAGTACGTGAAGCATTAGGGATCTTTGGAATGAGGACCAAGGAGGCGGAGTTTCACTGCTTAAGGAGACTTCCCGAGTCGAAGAATTCCAAGATTGCCTCCGTGATTTCTGGTCCAATGATAGACCAACAAGCTATGAAGAACTCCGCAGAGTATCCATCTGGCCCACCCCTCTTGTTCTTTGGCAGGGAAAGAAAAGCTTGCTTGATTTCTTCAGCAGTGAACTTCTTCTCGAAACTCGCAGCTTGATCAGAGGAGCACTTGAAATCAAAGAGATTGTTTAAGTCGCTTTGCAAAAAAAGGGGCTGAGAGACTGGACTTCCAAGAAGGTTAGAAAACTAATCCACACAAAGCTTTTGGATACCAGCCTGAGACTCCATCCGCTCCCCCTAATCCGAGGTAAGAAAATGGATGTGGTTTATCGCTTGCCTTGAAGCCGCATACCTATGGAATAGCCTGGAGTTGCCATCACCCAAAGCCAGCCAATTGATACGCGATCGCTGAAAGAAAAATCCTGCCTCTGCCTTAGATAACACATCCCAATCCTTACAAGCCTTTAGTTCCACTGCGGCTTTGGCCAGAGACGGGCATGAGAGCATAGAAGATTGATCTGTAAGCATTTTCTCATGCAAAAGAGCTGTCTTTTTCTCAATCCCATAGTAGTTACTGAGGCTGAAATCCCTAATACTCTTCTTCAACATCTTAAGCTTCTTCGAAACTCTGAACATAGCCGATCCTGTGATGTTGAAGGAGAACCAATTTGAGCGGACGATAGCCAAGAATTCCGGGTTTTGAGTAAGGAAGTTATAGAAGCGAAAAGGCTTTTTCATCTTAACCCGATCAGGGTTCAGAGAGACGGAGATGGCATCATGATTGGAGAATTCTGGGCTTCCAAAAAAGGCCACCGCCGAAGGGAAGCTGAAGTACCATTCAATATTAACCAGACACCTATCAAGTTTCTTAGCGAGAGGGGCAGCTTTACGCTTATTCCACCAAGTATAAGTTGTACCCCTGAAATTCAGATCTTCAACATTCGCATTCAGAAGACACTGGTTAAAATCTCTTATTCTCTTGTCCATATTTAAGGAAGGCGGGAGGGAATGCTCCTGCGGGTCTCTAATTTGGTTGAAGTCTCCAAGGTTTGGAATTCAGATCGAGTGAGGAAGCCAACTCCAGCCATAAACTTTCGCGCTCAGCAATATCATTTGAAGCGTAGACAACCGAGATGACGATCTTGGTGCTAACAGAGGGCCAAGCAACTTCGACCGTAACCATCTGCAGAGATTTAGAGATAATAGTAACAAAAAGAGAAGGATGCCATATAATCCATATTTTACCGAGAGGGGAGAAGTAATAGTTATGAAGGAAAGACCACCCGGGGAAAATTTCAGAGACAAATTTATTCATCTTGAGCTGTTTAACATGAGTCTCAAGAAGGCCGTCAAAAAGAGGAGAATTATTCCTAACCCATTTCCGTAAACCGCTGTGGTGGTTATACTTATTTAGACCGTGCACGTTCCAGCAAAAAATGTCCGTCGACATAAATCTAATTTTTGATGGGGCCCCTGCCCCGCTTACCATTCTGGCCTGAGAAACTCTTCTTATAACGCACAACCTCAAAGTCTGGTTCATGTTGACTAAACTCCCCCTCTTCCAGATCTGAGTCCGAAGATTCTATATCAGAGGAGTCTGACTGGACATCTGATTTAGAAGTTCTCGAACAGCTAGAGTCGCGCCTTTGCAAAGCCGTTTGGGGAGGGGCAATGCCACTTGTCTCACCCCTTGCTTGATCTTTCTTTGAGCCCAGCTTGGAGTCATGGGAGACCATGGTTTGACTAAACTCTTTATGAGGGGTCTTGTAAGATGAGGTTCTCCCTGGAACTTCCGACACTGAAGGCTGCAAGATCGAGGAGTCACCTACCGAAGGGCCAACTTCAACCCACTTCTGTTTGTCCTTAGACTTACTCCGCCTTGTTTTTCTGCCTGGAGCCTCCTGCCTACCCTTCTGAGGGCAGCCGGCTCTCGCATGATCAGTGGATTTGCAGAGAGATCAAGCCTTGGAGAAATGCCCAATCTCTTTACAGATATTGCAAACCTAAGGCATCTACGGGCTGGATACGAGAACTCTTCTTATTACACCTGATTCAAACTGAACGTTCACAGCCTCGGGGAGAGGCTTCCTAGGGTCGATGACAGTAAACACCTTTGCCACCTCCAGATTAGTTTTATTTGCTGTCATTGGGTGCAAGAACTTAGGTTGCCCAACCAGACCCGCAATGTGCTCTAGCCCGTCTTGATTGAAGAACTGGAAGGGAACTTTCCGTAGCTCGAGTCAAATTGGGGCAGATGTAAGCTCGGGTTTAACCGGCACAATTCCCGGCTCCCATTTATCCACAAACATGGTTTGGCCTTCTATTTGCCACAACCTCTGATTTATCACCCTGCTTCTAGTTGCAGCATTTGGAATCCTGAAAAGAAAAGAGAAACCTTCCATTTTAGACACCGCAATATCACGATAATATTTACTCCATATTCCATTTACGATGTTGTGTAAGGTTCCTTGCAAAGGGGGATCCGAATAGAATTGACCTAACACAAATGGTTCCCAGGACTTCCGGTTCTTTTCGATCACAGAATTGAGGATCTTGATACAAACTTCTCCTGACGGAAGCGTGAAAGCTTCCCCCTTTCTAGAAAGGCGTTTGCCAACTCCTTTAGCATAGTCACACCACGTTTCTGGAGGGATCTTGTTAATGACTTCAACCTTCGATTGTTCATCACCCAACTGCGAGCTCAAAGACTTCGATTTAGCTTCAGCATTCAATTCAGGAACAAAGGTAGGGGGTCCTTAGTGGTTGTTTGACCATCTGAGGGCGTAACAGAGGAGCTCGTGATTGTAGCAGAGCTCGACTCCATCCTGGTAGTTAAGACCACAGTCTGAGCGGAAGATGGATCCGCTAAAGGGTTAGTGATCACAATCTTGTCAGAGGGGACTTCAGCTGAGTGAGATTCCATTGTCGCGTGGGTTATAGGATCTGTCGACGAACCAACGATCACTGTCAACTCAGACAAGGGAATAGGGGCGAGATCTGGACTGGCTTGCGGATCTTGAGGGAGCGAACCATAAGAGGAGCGGGATGGAACCGCCGAAGCTCCCACGGTCGCCGGAGAGAGGAGAATCTGAGCATCGGAGACAGGTTCGCTCGGAGCTAGCGGCGGGGGGGGGGGGGGGACTTCGAATCAGACTTCGAGGCGGAGGCATTGGACTTCTTGGGCTTCTTCTTCTTCATCCTTGACGGCGGAGATTGGGACGAGAGCTGGTTAAGCACACGACGTCGGATGAGACGCCGGAGCGCGGCCAGAATCTGAGTCACTTTGCCGGAGGTTTGAGTCGCATTTTCTCTCGCTAGGAGAGAGGGAGAGAGAGAGAGAGAGAGAGAGAAAATAACCGTTTTTTCTTGTTGACTCTTAAAAAATCTAGATATAAACTTTTGCAAATTAAATAAAGTTTGTTTCTAATTATCCATTTTAGACGTGTAGATAGAAAAGAGCTATGGTCTAGAAGATAAAAATTGCATTATTTACATATGTGATTACTTCATACATCAATCCCATTTATGCATTTACTTTAAAATTCTCAATGTGAATTTATAAGTCAGATAACTGCTAGGAATTTAATATTTATACACTTATTTGAAAGACTTGATCAAATATCTTACGAATTAATTGATCGATCAACATCTGTGAAAGTCATGAAGTATATTTTTTTTAAATGGTGGAACTGCTAACAAAAGTTATCTCATCATAATAAAGTTCTAAATACATTTAAGAGTTTGTAATTAATTAACTGATATACTGTAATATTTTCCTTATTTATGAAGATTTAAATTCGAAACAATTTTTTTAAATAAATTGAACTGATAAATCATATTTAAATTTGTTTAATTGATTGTAAGTTATACCAAATTACAAGCTATTCTCGTAATTTAAAATAAGTAGTATGATTTTGAATTTATATTCGTTTAAAAAGGAAAATAAATTCATAAGTATATTATTTATTTGTATAGTGTAAAAATTTAAAGTATCATGTATTAATTTATTTTAGTGAATGATTTCTCCTGTGAAAAGTATTTATGTTTTTATAAATATCAATAAATTAAATTATTTTAACTATGAATAAAATATTGAACAAACAAATATTATATAATTACTTATAAAATCTTAGGTATTTTATTTGTATAAATATCAGTTTTTTGTAATCTGTGGAACTATCGTTAATAATATGGTATTATCAGAAAACATACAATTATAATAACCACATAATTAGTACCTAAAAATGAAATGGTATATGATTGTTAAAACGATTGGAGACAGAAATGCTACAATTTTTTAATAGAAAGTTGCATCTGCACACGATGTACGTACATTGATATAATTCTTAGATTTGTGGTTACGTTTCTATAATCTATATTCTCTTGTACATATATCAGATAATATATTTATGTAATTATTATGAATGCTTTATTAATTGATTATATATGTAAACCAAAAAATAGTTGTGTATGTATATAATCATTTTACGATAGTGTAGCATGTATGATTATTGTATTGCCCGAAAGCTCATATATCTTTTTCATTGTCATTGCCTTGTCATTAATTTTTGTAATAACCTTGTCATTAATTTTTTCAAACATCCAACAAATTGAACTTTCATTGAACACAAACAGACAAATTAGTACACTATGTTTTAATTCCTTTTTAACAGTGATTCATGTCGATTTTTTACCATCGATTTGACTAACTTATACCCAAGAAGGGGTCATGTAAACAACTAAACTAAGACCTATTTTATGGCCCTACATTGTTTCATTTTTTGTTAGGTTAATAAAAATTTAAAAATCGTTGATATATTTTCACTATATTGCATTCTTGCATATAATGAAACATATCAAATAATTATAAACTTTTATCAACCAAAAAAAAAATAGAAACTTTCAGAGAAATAAATGATTAATGATTTTTTTTAAAAATGATTATCTACTTCTGTCAATAAATGATTTTTTTGTCAGCAAGCACTTGGACACTAATAACACCTTTATTGAGGGTCTCTAATTCAAAATTCTCAAAATGTTCAAAAATAATAAATATTATCTCCTCTGTTTTATATTATAAATAGTTTAAAGGATTTTTTTGTTTCAAAATATAAATAGTTTTCGTATTTCTAAATATTTTTTATATTTATTGGATATAATAGAAATAATTAAAATTAAATAAACTTATAATTTATGATTAATTAAGTTATATCTAATATATATAAATATTAAATAATATTTTAAGAAATAATAACTTTTTAACACTCAAAAATTATAATTTTATTAATCTTCATGTTTTTAGGTAAAAATGGTTATATTATGAAATAGAAGAAGTATTTCGACCAAAAAAAAAAAAAGAAGAAGAAGTATAAATTAACAGGTTTGGTATCTCAAATAAGATAGTTTAATTGGATTTTACATAATTTTGAAATACTTATAATTAAAAACTAATTATTATACATACACACTAATATTTGGCTCTAATATTTGTGAGAACTCTACGGTGAGAAATCCTATTAGAATGGTTCTAATGGCTAGATTGTCTAGTGCAGAACCCATATATATATATATATATATGAAATATTAGTTCAAAATGAACAAAAATAACCATATGTTATATAACGTTTTATAGATCCGAGAATGAAACGGTTATAAAACCATTGTATCTAAATCATGTTTTAAAGATAAAGGATACAACTATACAAGCAAATGGCAAGAATCAAGACGCATGCTTAGTTGGATACGGTAAGAGGTACTACGATTCTCACAGTGTGTCATGTCTTTTTAGTTTTTCCAAATGATAAGGTTAGGCAAAAAGTATAAAATCTTTTAATCAAATTTTAACATATATGGATAATGTGTTGGATAATTTACCTTTCAAAATAGTTTCTTACAAAACATGCAAAAGAAAGAATTGGAAAATATTTCTCTCTATTTGAGTTCTCTTCTAAACCTAATTGATTTTCTATACATTATTTGAGAAGTGATTTGTCATGTGTCATCACTACATTGATTTTATAAGAAAAATAATGATATGGCATAATAACAATGATAATATAATTTAAAGTTAATTGTGACATACATATTTACATTCGGTGTTAATTTATATTTTTGATAAGTTTTTAAAATATGATAATTATTTATAGATTATCATTAATATAACAATAAATAATATAATAGTAGAAATAATAATATGATAATATTTTTAGAATTTTCGAAATATTATTTAATTGAATTTTTATAATTATATAATTCTATTACTAAAAACTATTAAAAATTTAATTCAGTTTTTTTTTTTAAATTATAATTTCTAATCTCAATATCATTAGTTACTTTTTAATATCTACATATTTTAGAAATATTATTTGGTTTTACGTTTTGATAATTATATACTTAACAAAACTTTCTCTTAATTTTGTAGAAATTGGTTTTTAATATATTTTAACGAAAAATAGATAAAAAAATATTTTGAAAATTATAATTTTAAATATATATATATATATATTATTATTAAATAAAAGTTCAATAAAATTATTTGTTTTATATTACTTTTTACATAGAATTAAATTAAAATTTAAAAATTAAATATTGTAAGCAAATAATAATATCTAAAAGCTAACAAAATTTTATCTTTAAATATAATTTAAATTATATAAAACTATGTATGCACATGGTCCAAGAAAACACCTAGTTAACTAGAAGTAACAAATCAGATATATTGGTAAATGACATAACCGTCGATGGTCCACACCAAACAAATTCTGAAGGAACCTAACCATGCATGTGGGTTCGAGCAAGACATGTTTCAAAGGCGAACTATGAAATCCTCTCACGATCAAATCTGGTGTGTTAGTATTGTTTAGTGTCACGACTTGTAAAAATGAATCATATCTCTTCATCTGAATCATTATTTTTTTAGCCACAATATGAAATCAAGGCAGAGAAACATGATGGCTCTACAGCTACAACACTTATCAAGAGTCTGCAAAAGAATAGTTCATCAAACCATGATTTTCAAATCTCATTTTCTTTTCAATTAATTGAACTCAATCATCGTGAAAACATTGTTTACCTTTTTCATTTAACTTCATTGAGGAATGATTGGGAAATCTCATCCTTAGGTCTAGTTTAAGAAGAATGCCTTTTTCTCATTAATCAACCAATGTCAGCACACTCTTCATACATATACACAAGAGTCATTAGTCACCTAATTGTGTAACCAACAGCCTAACCATATACTACATTTATCAACAACCTTCACTCACTCGAGAACCACCAATCGAATAAGGCCAATGCATCATAGTTCAAAATTATTACTAGGTACTGACTATTTTGTTCACTTTTATTATATTTTTCAGTCTTTACATTTCTTGTTATCCTAAAGCCGGCATCTAAAGTGTTACCAATGGATATGGATGGACGAGTACGAAAGATCTGCACTTGTTTTTGGTGGTAATGCATAAGAGTGCCATAGACAAAGCATAAAAGAGTGAATGTGTTGTGCCCTGTGACCGTGTAATCGTGTACGGTGTGTATTCCTATATACTAGACAAATCCAAGAAAAATCAGTGTACCATGGTATAAACCACAAACTATAGAACCGTTTTCGCTGTATAACTCTATAACAAGAGCTAAAAAAAAAAATTTAAAGGGAAAACTCTATAACAAGAAGTATATTAAAATGTTTTTTTCTTTTTTCGCATCAACAAGTTAGATTCAACATAAGTATAAGCGAAAGAGATAAGATTCAAAATTTGCAAGAATTGTATATCTGCTAGCTTCGAATTGATTCTTAAAAGAATCTTTCTTCGTACCAATCCAAACACTCGACATTGTAAAGCACTCCTAGCAAAGATTCATTGAAGCAGCATTATTTTTCTTTCACAGAATCTTTCCTTTGTCTTCTTTAAATGATCACTCACAGAGGCTAGTCACAGGTTGTGTGATGGGGGATCAAAATGAAGTAAAAGAAAAGTGAGAATTGTTTTAACCAATTGGAAAAATCAACTTTTTATTTATTTATTTAAGGAAATGTCAAAAAAACATTTACAGTTAAGCTAATCAATACTATAATCTTTAATGATAAAATAATATGAAAATTCTCACAAATATACAAAAATTAATTTTATTTTATCAAATCGGCTATTTTAAATAAAAAGTAATTTATGTTGAAAACAACAACAAAATAATTACATACTATAATTTATAGTGTCCAGACAAGACATAAATCTGACATTGTAATTGATGTTTTATATACACATCAACAGATGTGAAAAATAATGCAAATACCCAAAATATTGTAGTGTTTTCACTGATATAAATGTATAGATACAAGAGTTATTTTCACTCAATGTCAGTTTTTGACTTTATATTACATTATAAGACACATTGTTCTACTAGAGTAATTTTTAAGTGAATTATCGAACTTCATACGATAAAGTAAAACAAGACACTTTTTAGTTAAGGCTTATCTTTTTGTTAAGTTATTTTTTTGAATTTTGAATTAATTATAGAAACTAGATCTGAAATAAAAGTCAACTAAATTTTTTTTTTCCACTTACCTCAGAGATAACTTGTGTTATCCACCACATGACTAAGTTCTTTTTTTTTATGATTATCTATATGAGAAATAAAGAGAAAATTGGAAAATTTCTAACTTTCAATTAAATAAGATTTTGGGGTGACAAACTTAGTGGACAAAATGACGAGACATAAACGGTTGGAGAAGGAGACTGTCTACAGTAAGTGCTTTGGATTCTTTTGTTTTATTTGTTTTTTTAAAGAAGACAAAAACCAAATCTTTGTTTTCTTGCATAACCGTCATCGGTGAGAGAATCCGACGAACGACTACTGGTGACATCACCTTCTTCGACGTGCTCCTTCTTTTACGTTGGAGGTCAAGGATCAAGCTTCATTGATAACGTTTATGTTATCTTTGTTTCAAGTCTTGCCTCGTCGTCACTGGTTCATCTTCGGCCAGCAGTTCATGGTCACATAATAAAACTCGAGCAACAATGGCTAACTTTGACATTTTAGCATATTTAATCCTTCAGCTTCTGTATAATTTTGTTTTGGTTCTAAACTATTTTGTTTTGCAGAAACATCATATTGATTTCCCCCCTAGCGTCCTAACTACTTTTTTCAGACCCTACCAAATGTAAATGAACAAATACACACTAAAAACTTCTAAATGAGTCCTAAAATAACTTAAATGAACTAAAAACAAATGTTAAAACTCATTAAAATCATGAGATATCACTCATCTTGTGTACCATGTACAAGTAAAATGGTGTAAATTCAAAATATTGAGCATTGGTGTACATTTGGATACATAGTGTATATATGTACACTTTGATGATAGTGTCCACATGTACACTCTGATGAATACATTGTGTAATATGGACATATTTTAAAAATATACCAATGTGACTCATTAAGAAGAAGATTGTACATTCAGATACATATTGTACACGTATACACTTTGATATTGTTCTCCACATGAAACTATGTAAGAATGATGTATTTTAAAAAGATTACAAATTTGGCTTTACAAATGTAAAAAATGTTTTGAAATGTATTATATCTTAAAATATTACAAGTAGCTCAATAATGAATATATCTATATACACACTTGTTTACCAATATCGACACATACATTTTATCATGATGCAACATTTAATTAGATATTTACGAATATGTAACATGGAATTACAAGTTTCAACATTGTATGATCAAATGGTGAATATATGTACACAAAATCTATGCTCCAAGAGATTATTGGTGGGTATATATACTTGAACTATTTTTCACATGTACAAAATTATATATTATTATTGTACATATATACTTGAATTATTTTAGACTGATAAGTCCAAACCCATAAGCTCAAGCATTTCGAATTGAACAGATTTGATACATTTTAGTATCAAAAAACATCCGCTTTCATGAATAGACTAATCTAAAAATGGAGCACTAAATCAAAATGATGAAAATGAAAAAGGACACTCAAAACCGATGTCAAGAAGTATCATAACAATTTTTTTTATGAAAATAACTATCTTAGGGTAAACGACTTATTTTCACACCAGAAGTATCATAACAATTTTACACAATTTTTCATGGTCGTCCTAATTGTACACATTTTAAGTATACTAGTGTTCGGTCCCGTACTACGTATGGAAAAAAATATTAATTCTTTTATAAATTAACATATAACTTGAACATATATTAACAATGACTGGGTTTAAAAAATAATAACACCACATATATTGTCTCTACTATTTTTGGGTACCGAAATATCAAAGAGTATTAATTTATATTTGCATAATAAAGCCAAAAGATATTAGATAATATATCAAGAAAATGATAATATCTTAGAAAATGATAATAATTTACCAAAAAATACTTACATCTACAATACTATCTCAATGTTGTCCCACCAGCAACACCAATATTTTATTTCACATTACTTTTTATGGCAACATGAGCTATTTTCTGCCTTATATAAATCTTCAATAAGCAAAAAAAAATAACAATGAAACAACCAAAAGAAAAGTGATAAAATAATTATTTTAGTATTTGAATGCATGGTCTAATTTTTTAATCTATTTGTGTAACATTGCTATCCCTTCATATTCCTATGATTAATCCATAAAACAACTTCAAAATGGATCATACAAAAATAATAAGATAATATGAATTATGTGTGATAAATTGCTATTTGTGTTCTAGTATTATCCACCTTCTATTCATATGTGTGATGATTTCTTAAACATTTCATCTACGCTGTTAAACTACACAAACAACAAAAATGCATAATATAAATTTTATGTAAACATGGAATATAAGCAGGAAATAATGGTAAACGCACATGCACATTTTTTTTCAAACAATTCAAATAATGTAATATGTAATTTGCTGAAAATATTGGATATACTTTACTACCTTAGTTGCTGATGAATTTCTTTCTGTTTTCTACTCTGATATTGAAGACGTAAACTCTGATCCAAATGCCATCTTCAGTTCTAGATATACAAAATAAAATCAGAGACTATTTTTAAATTTGCATACATATTTGCCGTCACAGTTAAATATCTAAGAAAATAAAATAATAAAGAAGATTTGACAATGAAGAACATAGAGAAGGAGAAAAAAAGGAATAATAGATTAGTCTATAGAATATTTTCTTAGGAAAAAAAAAACAGTTTGTAGCTTTTGAACGTGAAACTGGAATTTTAAGAAAATCTAGGAATCTAGTTAGTTGAAGTTATAGAAAAAATTAAAAATCGAATGACATGATTTTTTTTTAATTATCTTTAATTTTTTATTTTTATAAAAGCATGACATGTATCATAATTTAATATGTTAAGCTATGCTTTAGTAAATCAACGTAGTTTAAAATTATGAAAATATTAGAAATTGAGTAGTTAATATTTAATATTCCAGAAAAATAAGAGATAGCAAAGAAAAAAACAATCATTTTTATTTTTTAATTATTTTAAAAAAACTTTCCACATATCGATATTTAATTTGCTAAGTGACTTGCGTTTTAATATATAAAGGATGAACCTAATTACACACATTTCACATTTGAAGTATATAAACCTATTTATCCACATTTTCAAAGATCAAAATCCGAAAACACATAGATGAAAGTTTAGTTTAGTTTACTAGTTTAGAATCTAAACTGATATCCAACTAATTAAACTGATATTAAACATGTTGATATCGAATTGAAATTAAAACCGACCGGACTTGATATCCAAATAGAACTTGACCTAACATCTTACTAAAGAGTTGGATCGAGTACTATTTGAATATCAAATTGGGTCAAGTTTTAATTGCAGTTTGATATTAACTGGTTTAATCGGTTTAACTGGTTTGATATCGGTTTAGATTCTAAACCAATAAAATCAAGTTAAACCTTCGTTTGTGTGGTTTTGGGTTTTCATCTTTGAACATAGGGATAAATATATTCATATATTTAAATTTTGTATAACTAAAACAAACATAAAATATTATATAAAACTGTGAAAATAGGTCGTTTAACATAAAAACTACTCCAAACAATAATCACCTATATCAACTTTCATGTTAAAAACAAATAATATAAATTTCTCTTTAATAATTTAATTAAGTCAAGAGAGAGAGAGAAGGGACAGTGTTGTGTTGTGATCTTATTTGTTTGTCGAAATCTGGGAATCATCTCATACTCTCCTCTTCCTTCTTTCCTTCCTTCCTTCCATCGATTTGCCCTGAGAAAAAAAACAACCTGCGAGCTCAATCGCTTTCACTCGTAATCGGATACTCGCTCGCGGTCCTGATCGTTGGATCACCCATTTTTAGCCTTTTGTACACATCCCAAGGAGTGCGTGTGGAGAGAGGAGAGAATGAACGGTGACGATGGTGAGGTCGTCGCAGCTTCGGCAGACTCATCTCCGCCTCTTGAATGGAGATTCTCTCAGGTCTTCGGTGAACGCAGCGCTGGTGAAGAAGTTCAAGAAGGTTAAAAACTCATCTAATTTGACATCTAATCCGTCTAATTGGGATTAGGGTTCTTAGATCTATTCATTGTTCTTTGGGTCATTGTAAAGTTTTGATTTTTAATAAAGTTTTGGTGTTTCCTCTGCAGTTGATGTTATTTCAGCAATCGAGTTTGATCATTCCGGTGACCATCTTGCTACTGGTGACCGTGGAGGACGCGTCGTTCTTTTCGAGAGAAGCGATGTCAGAAATGTAATAATGTCTCCACTTTGTTTTTGCCTTTGCAAATGATTATGGGAATATGACATTAGGTTATATGTTATTATTATTACAGAGCAGTGGAGGAGATAGAAGGGATCTTGAAGAGACTGATTATCCACTGAGACATCCGGAGTTTCGTTATAAAACAGAGTTTCAGAGTCATGACCCTGAGGTATTATGATTCATTACTCTGTTTTTCTACTCGCAAATCGCAATAATGTGCTAATTCATGCTTGATCTTTGTCTACCAGTTTGATTATCTAAAGAGTTTGGAGATAGAGGAGAAGATAAACAAAATTAGATGGTGTCAAACAGCTAATGGCGCTCTTTTTCTCCTATCCACAAATGATAAAACCATCAAGTATTGGAAGGTGAGAGCATCCTTTATTCATTTGTTGGCCTCCTGAATGACATGCTTTTTGGGATGCTGCTTGCTTCTAGATATTTAGGATCTACAACTATAAAGCTGATGCCTTAATGGTCATTGACAATGTTGGTTGCTTACTTCATCTAAATGGTTTCAAGTCCCTAATGCTCTTAAAGAATGTAGAGGTGATTGTTTTCTCTTTTTACTCATGTGAGTTTTAACAGGTTCAAGACAAGAAGATCAAGAAAATTTGTGAAGTAAACTCAGATCCTTCAAAAACTATAGGAAATGAAGCGGTTGCAAGCTCGAGCAATTCAAGCATTACAACCGCGTGCTTTGGGAACGGAGGAGTACCTGAAGCTATCTCATCGCTGCGGTTGCCAGTGGTAGTTGTATTCTTAACATCTTTTTATTTATTTATTGTTCGTGGCTTCTTAAATATTTTGAACATTCTAGTTTCAGAACGAAGTGCATGTGAGAGTCGATCCTTTTGGTGGATGATTTCTAAAACTCACTTGTAGAGTTTTGCTTTTGTGCCAATTGATATAGAGCATGTCATGTAGATATGCACACAGAAAATATAATCAAATTTGCTCGAATTTACAGTTCATTGATGCTCGACTTGTGCTTCGTATTTTTAATCTCTCGTGCTCTTCTGATTAGTAATTGGTTTCTCAAGTCATGCAAAGTTACTTGATATTGCTCATTTGTAGACTAATAGTTCATTTGACATATACAGGTAACTAGCCATGAGTCGAGCCCTGTGGCTAGATGTCGAAAAGTCTATTCTCATGCTCATGATTATCATATCAATTCTATCTCTAATAATAGGTAGTTTATTCATATTCACCCATTCAGAATTCTACTTGATTTATTAGTATGAGATCCATACTTTCATTGTCAATGTTTGGCTCATATAAGTTTTCCTCTCTCTTTAAATCAGTGATGGCGAAACATTTATTTCTGCTGATGATTTGCGAATAAATCTTTGGAATCTGGAGATTAGCAATCAAAGTTTCAATATTGTTGATGTCAAGCCTGAGAAAATGGAAGATCTATCTGGTAAGCCCTGGTTTACTGTTCTTTCAGTCCAATTATGTTTGTCTATTTTAAGATGTATGCACCCATTTATTGAGCAATTGGATGCTATATCCTGTGTAACTAATACCGCATTTGTTCTTGCAGAGGTTATCACATCGGCAGAATTTCATCCTACACATTGCAATATGTTAGCTTATAGCAGTTCGAAAGGCTCAATTCGCCTGATTGATCTGCGTCAATCAGCTTTATGTGATTCACATTCCAAATTGTAAGTCTTGAGACTTGCAATTCTGTTTAAGTTTCTATATCATCAGTTACTTCTCTACTTCATCAAAGTTTGCTAATACCTTTCTTTGGAAAAGAAACATCCATACCATCACAAGAGATTAATGTCTAGCAGCAAAGGCTAACACTGCTTGTCTCTGCAGGTTTGAGGAACCGGAGGCAGCAGGTCCTAAGTCGTTCTTCACTGAGATAATTGCTTCAGTGTCAGACATCAAATTTGCGAAAGAAGGAAGATATCTCCTTAGCCGTGACTACATGACACTTAAGGTCCATACTTTGATTGGCATTAGATATGATATGCCCTTAAAGCTATCAATGACTGGTTTCAAATTCTTCTTGTAAGGGTAAACTGAACTTATGGTTATGTTTTTTGCTTGTCAGTTATGGGACATCAACATGGATTCAGGTCCGGTATCAACTTTCCAGGTTCATGAATATCTGAAACCGAAGGTAAGTTTCCTGTACTTTAGAGAGAGGGCTGCTTTTGACGAGCTGGTGCATAGCTGATTGTTACTCCATTTCCCTTGGCCAATTTCAGCTCTGTGATTTATATGAAAACGATTGCATCTTTGACAAGTTTGAGTGTTGTATAAGTGGCAATGGACTGCGAGCAGCTACAGGTTCTTACAGGTATGCCCCGGAAAGCAGAGCATGTTTCTTTCTTTATTAGCATTATCAAACGACTATGACTCCATGCATACTCATTCCTTCTGCTCGCATGCTCTATCCAGCAATCTGTTCCGTGTGTTTGGTGTTTCCCCGGGAAGTACTGAGACTGCAACCTTAGAAGCAAGCAGAAATCCTATGAGGTAATCTTGGTAAAAGCTAATGAGTTAGTGTATTCGATCTTCTCTTGCTTCTCAGTGAAATAGTTTTTGTTTTGTGTGGTTTATTATAGGAGACATGTCCCAGTTCCCTCGAGGCCATCCAGACTAGGCAGTATAGCGCGTGTTGTAGGTAGAGGTCAGTCTCTGTCTCTCTCTCTTTCTTTCTCATTTAAGCAAGTATATATATACTCTTAAAGAAATTGGCATCATATTAGTAAATAAACTGAAATGATCAAAAGCAGGATCAGAGAGTTCTGGAGTCGATGGGAATAACAATGCTCTTGATTACAAAACAAAGTTGCTGCATCTTGCTTGGCATCCAAACGAGAACTCAATTGCTTGTGCCGCTGGAAATAGCTTGTACATGTAC